>MDKI01022577.1:0-24589 GCA_005239505.1 Nicotiana paniculata | reverse complement strand
GGGAGAATGGAGACTATATGGGGGAAAGACTGCTTAGAATTCAAACCTGAAAGATGGATCTCAAAACGAGGAGGGATTAAATATGAGCCATCTTTTAAATTTCCAGCGTTTAATGCGGGTCCAAGAACTTGTATAGGAAAAGAAATGGCATTTGTTCAGATGAAAATAGTGGCAGCCACCATCCTATACAATTATGATATCCAATTAGTGGAAGCTCAAAATAGCTCTCCTACCACTTCTATTATCATGCAAATGAAACATGGACTGATGGTTAGGGTCGTCAAGAGGACATAGCACATATATGCATGTACATTTATATCGTATGATACTTATGAAGATATGTTTTTATTGCTGGAACCATTAAATTATTAGAAAATCCAAATAAAGTTGTTTTCTTTCTTTACTGATCTTCTTTGAGGGTTTTATTTTTCCTCCAGCGATATGATTGAAGTTTGTTTAGCTTAAAATATGCCCACATTTAAGCTACAAGAACAGCAAACGAGTACCAACTACTATTCGTTATTGTCCAATCTATTAGGCATACACTAACTCTGAATAGAGTTGTACCTTTTGATAAATCAAAACAATAAGCAAATCACATTTATCATAATAATTATATCAAGATTAGGGGTGTAACCTCATTTAATGAATTAGAGAAAGATATTTTATGAATATTCAGTACAAAAATATATTTTCTCTACTTGGTCCGTTCAATATACACTAAATATACGATCACAAGAAGTCAAAGTAAAACCACTTTCATAATCAAGTCAAATTATATTACAATCTTGTGCTAAAATCATCAAGATATTTTTCCCAATAATATCTTCGATTGTGAACATAGTTTATCAATTATGGCAACCGACGATTTAATCTTATGTGCACGAGCTAAGACTCCATATACTAAATTGTCTACTACATAACTAAAAGGACACACATGTAATAAATAATCTATTTAAAATAGTACTTTATTGAATTGAATAAATTAAATAAATAATTATTCCATAAAGAATAAAACAAAAATACTATGTCTAAACCGCATGGTTAATAGTATATCCCAACAATCTCCCACTTAGACTCATAACCATGCGTCTACTACTCTAATGCCCATTCCTTCTACATGCTTGTCAAAAATCTTCTGTAGCAAGCTCTTTATAAACGGGTCTGCCAAATTGTCCTCTGACGCAATGTTCAACACTCTTGCATCACCTCTCTGAGTTATGTACCGAATTAAGTGATATTTACGCTCAATACGATTACTCCTTTATGAATTCTTGGTTCCTTCGAGTTTGCAACCGCACCACTATTGTCACAATAAAGTACAATCGGTGCTTGAACCGAAGGAACTACATTAAGCTCTATTAGAAAGTTCCTGAACTAAACACCCCCTTTTGCTGCCTCAAATGCAGCCACATATTCGGCTTTCATGGTGGAATCAACAACACATGATTTCTTGATGCTCCAACTTATGGCTCCACCTCCTAGGGTAAAAACATATCCTGAGGTAGATTTTCTAGAATCTCTATCTGACTAAAAATCTGACAGTATAGCCAGTGGATGCAAGATCACCTGAGTGATAAACCAACATATAATCCCTAGTCATTTTCAAGTACTTGATTATATATTTAACGACAGTCCAGTGTTCTCGTCCAAGGTTAGACTAAAATCTACTAACCATGCCAACATCAAAGTAGATATCGGGTCTAGTATATAGCATAGCATACATGCGACTCCCTACATCAAAAGCATAAGGGACTGCCTTCATATTTTCTATCTCATCAATCATTTTTGTGGACTGATCTTTTGACAGAGAGATTTCATGTCTAAAAGGGAGAAAGCCTTTCTTGTAATCTTGCATGCCAAACTTGGTGAGAATAGTATCAATATAAAGTGCTTGAGATAAGCCTAATATCCTTCGGTTGCGATCTCGCATAAGCTTGATCCCAAGGATATGTGCCTCATGTACCAAGTCTTTCATATCGAAGCACGAGGACAATCATTCCTTTACTAAATTCAATATGCTCACATTATTTGCTATGAGAAAAATATAATTTTTGTACAAAACTAAAAATGTAAGTTTATCTCCATCCCACTTCTTATAGAAACAAGACTCATTTTAAATTTCTCGAAATTGAATGTTTTAATCGATGCGTCAAAACAAGTATTCCATGCTCTAGAAGTTTGTTTCAACCCATAAATGGATTTCTTTAATTTATCGAACATGTGCTCATTGCCCCTTTTTATGAAACCAACTGGTTGTTCCATATAGATGCACTCATCAAGACTTCTATTAAGAAAAGTCATATTTACATCCATTTGCCAAATCTCATAATCGTAATGAGCAACAATGTATAAGAGAATCCTAATGGATTTAAGCATGGCTACTAGCGAAAAGGTTTCCTCATAATCGATCCCTTCTTTTTGAGTAAACCCTTTTGCAACAAGACTAGCTTTAAAATTTTGCACTTTTCCATCCACTCCTCTCTTTTTCTTATAGATCCATCTACAACCAATGGGTTTGACTCCTATAGGTGGTTCAACAAGATCCTAGACTTGATAGGAGTACATGGACTCCATTTCAGATTTCATAGCAGCAATCCATTTATCAACATCTATATCCTGTAGTGCGTTGTCATAATTAATAGGTTATGTATTAGGATCTTCAAGGATTCTATCATAAGATTATCCCAAAAGCACAAACCAGAGAGGTTTTCAAATAATTCTCCCACTAGACTAGGCACTACAGGTGCATTCTGATTTTGTTGTTGAACCACAATATCATTTTCCGGAACTGAAGCCTCAATGTTATCCTCCACACCTTGCGGTGTTGGGATATCATTAACTTCTTTCTGGAGTGCAGGCTGCCGAACAATCCGAAGTTGCTCAGCATTACTACCACTACTTTGGGGTAGTGAGATGTCATACAATTGCTCTTGTGCATTTTTTTGCCTGTTGACATTTCTCCCACTACGATAATTCAGTGGTATGTCAATACTGGCTTCCGGGATACGTTCCAGAGATGAGTCATTAGTTACTCCATTACTTAATTCCTGTAGAACTAGTTTACTTCTAGGAATATGGTTCATTAAATAGTCTTCTTCTAAAAGTTTGGCATTTGTCGTAACAATTACCTTCTTTTCTTTGGGAGAATAAAATAAACTGCCTTTAGTTACTTTTGGATATCCAATAAAAATGCATACTTCTGTCCTCGATTCCAATTTATCCGTTTTCCCTTTCAGCACATGTGCTGGACAACCCCAAACCTGAATGTGCCATAAACTTGGCTTGCGCCCAGTCCACAATTCTACTAGAGTTGAAGATACTGACTTTGAAGGAACCAAATTTAGAATATAATTTTTTGTTTCTTAAGCATATCCCCAAAAGGAAGAAGGCAAATCAAAATAACTTAACATTGATCTAACCATTTCCATAAGGGTCTTATTTCTTCTTTCTGCCACACCATTTTGTTGTGGTGTTCTGGGAGTAGATAATTGAGATGTAATTCCAAAATATGATAAGTATTTAATGAATTTCGCCGAAAGCTATTCACCACCACGATCAAATTGCAATTTTTGATATATTTATTATGTCGTTTCTCTATTTTCGTCTTAAATTCTTTGAATTTCTCAAATCATTTAAATGTACGGCGCAACAGATAAAAGTATCCATATTTTGAGTAATCATATGTGAAAGTCACAAAATACTCAAAAGAACCTCTTGCTTGTATATTCATAGGGCCACACAAATCAGAGTGAATTAATTCTAACTTATCGCTGGCTGTATTTCCATTTAAGGGAAAATGTCTCATGGCCATTTTACGTTCTAAATAGGATTCACGTGTTGGTAGTGACTCCACTTTTAATGAACTCAAAGGTCCATCAGATACCAACCTCGAAGTCCTATTTATATTTATACGACCTAGAGGTAAGTGCAACAAATAAGTTTGGCTCAATTCAGAAATATGTATTTCTTATGTGGAAGATTAATGTTGTTTAATTCGTTTTGTTGTTTTAGCATATGGGTAGATATATCAAGAATAAAAAGGTCATGTAGTCTAGCAGCAGTGTAGATAAAATGTTGATTAAACTTAATAACAACAGAGTTATTAGCAAAATAAACATTATAACCAACATCCATTTTTTTCGAAACCGAAATCAAATACCTTAAAATAGAAGGTACATAGAGAACATCTTTCAAAACTAAAACTCTATCACTGCTAAACGAAACTCTAATATTGTGATAACCTGGCCGGTCGTTTTGAGATTTAGAGCCCTGACCCCCCTAATAATTGCTTTCCCCACGTTTATTTCTGGTATTGGGACTTGCCGGAGTGATTAGATATGAAATTCGGAGAGTTTTGGGACACTTAGTCCCTAATTGTGAGTTTAAGCCTTAGAGATTGGACGGTAACCAGAAATGTGTGAAGACTGACCCGTAATGGAATTTCGTCGACTCCATTAGTTCCATTGAGTGATTTTGGGGTTAGGAGCACGTCTGGAATATGTTTTTGGAGGTTTGTAGTAGATTTAGCTTGAATTAGCGAAAGTTATATTTTCGGCGATTTCGGTCGATAAGGGAAATTTGGATATCGAGCTCAGAATCGAATTTCGGAAGTGAATGTAGGTTTGATTTGTGACCTGTGTGTCAAATTTTAGGTAATTCGGACTAGGTTTGACGTGTTTCAACATCGTTTGTAAATTTTGGAAAAATGCTAAGTTGTTAGGCTTGAATTCATGTTTAATTCTTGTTTTTGATTTTATTCGATGAGGTTTGAAGGCTTGAATAAGTCCGAATGATGTTATAGGACTGGTTGGTAGGTTTGGTTGAGGTCCCGGGGACTTCGGGTGTGTTTCAGATGCTCAATGGGAAGAATTTTGGACTTAGGCAATTTTCTGGTATGCTGAGCCTGTTGTTTTCGCACCTGCGGATGTTGGACCGCAGGTGCGGCACCACAGAACTGGCTTGGTAATCACAGAAGCGAACATGGGCCAAGGCATCAAAGACCACAAATGCGGCTGGGAAACCGCATATGCAAAATTGCATATGCGGCCCTAGGCCGGATAAGTTGTTTTCGCACCTGAAATAATTTTTACACAGGTGCGGGACCGTATGTGAGGCCCCATGAACCGCAGATGCGGGAAACGCTGGGCAGAAATAGGAAGTTTGAGGGTTTGAAATTTCAGAACACAAAAATTGATTTGGAGCTCGGTGGGAGACGATTTCTGTAGGGTTTTTGAAGGAGAATCATTGGGTAACGAATTCTAACTCTATTTTGATCATAATACAATGATCTATTGTTGTTTTCCTCTTCTAATTAAGGAATTTTAGGGTAAAAGCTTGGAAATGGGGGAAAAGGTTTCCCAATTGAGAATCCAAGAATTTAGTGAGATTTTTACGTCGGATTCTGATGATTTTTGTTCGAGTGTGCTCGTGAGTGAACATGTGTTCATAATTTGTAAATTTTACCCGATTCCGAGGCATGGGGCCAAGGTAATTGTTGGGGCGAGTTTCCTAATTTCGCGTTTTAGCTTCGAATTGAGTAGTTGAACTTGTTGCTTGCAGTTATATTTACATTATGAAATTTATTTGCATAGATTCGGGCCATTCGGAGTTGGATACTCGTACCAAGAGCGTGATTTCAAGTTCATTTGAGCTATTGAGATAAGTGGCTTGACTAACCTTGTGTTGGAGACTTCCTCCTTAGGATATTTGATATTATTTGTTGTGTGGGCGCCGTGTACGTGAGGTTACGAGTACGTACACGGGCCGTTATTGCAAAAATACCCATTTTCCTTCCTAAAAAATAAATCGTTTTTATTCTATTAAATTGCACTAATATGTTAAATTGTTTAGCTTAGATTAGAAAAGCATGCTTACGTGTTTAATTGCTTATTTGACTCTCTGTGCGCATGTTTAGTTAATTTCCTACTTTCCTTATCTGTGATTAGTACGAACTATAGAAATTTGATGCCATCTCTGCCATTTTATCTTGCATCGCATATTTAAATTGGGACTATGGACGTATTCCGGGAGATCCCCCCTGTACTGCATATTTATTTTGGGTCTACGGACGTATTCCTCGAGATCCCCCTATACTGCATATTTACTTTGGGACTACAGACGTATTCCGGGAGATCCCCCTATACTGCATATTTATTTTGGGACTATGTACGTATTGTACTGCATATTTACTTTGCGACTACGGACGTATTCCGGGAGTCCCCTCGCACTGCATAATCATTTGGAACTACCGGACGGTATCCCAGGAGATTTCACCTTGAGTTTACCTTGTTCTGAGCCGAGGG
The DNA here is from genome assembly GCA_005239505.1 of Nicotiana paniculata. Lineage (NCBI taxonomy): Eukaryota > Viridiplantae > Streptophyta > Magnoliopsida > Solanales > Solanaceae > Nicotiana > Nicotiana paniculata. The sequence goes on along the minus strand of MDKI01022577.1, from coordinate 18,284 downwards.
CTCCCTTGACGGTTAAGTTTTGGAACTTTTTCTTTAACTGTTTACTGTAGAATTTACTTATCTCCTTTACTGTTTTACATTGATTATATTAACTCCAGTAGGGCCTTAACCTGACCTCGTCACTACTTGACCGAGGTTAGGCTTGGCACTTACTAGGTACCATTGTGGTGTACTCATGTCCTTTTCTGCACATGTTTTCGTGTGCAGATCCCCGTACGAGCTATCAGCCTCGAAGATGGTATTTGTTTTTGATTCTAGGAGACTACAAGGTATTTCTACCGCGTCCGCAAAATCCTCAGAATCCCTTTCTACTCCATCGTCTAGAGTCTTCTTATGTATCTTCAAACTTTTGTGTATAACCACAATATATTATAGAAGCTTGTGACTTAGCGATATTCCGGGTCTCGGGAAACTATTTTTTTGTATATGCCGAGTGGAATTATTTTTGGTTATCCATAATATGCGGTTTTACATTTGAAATGTGGTGTTTTCTTTACATTTTTTGTAATATTAGGCTTATCTAGTCGTAAAGACTTGGTTCCACCACGACACATTTCGGAGGGTCAAATCTGGTCGACAAGGTTGTATCTGAGCATCTAGGTTCATAGGAGTCGCGAGTCACAAGCCGGTTTCATTAGCGTCTCGCGGATCGGTGCGGAGACGTCCGTACTTATCTTCGGGAGGCTATGTAGCTGTTAAGAACAATCATATTTCTTTGATTTCCTTGTATGCGAGTTATTGACATCAAAAAATTCTAAAATTCTATTCTATTGTTTCTCACATATGGTGAGGACTCGTACTGGGAGGACCGACGATCAGGAACCCGATCCCTCTGCCAGAGCCACCAGAGGCCGGTGTTGGGGTAGAGGACGACTAGGCAGTGCAGCCCAAACACCTGCAAGAGCTGCGTTCGAGGAGCCCCCAACAGCTCTAGCTGGAAGGCCGTTATCGGAGATTCCTATAACTTCTACGGTCCTTCAGGAGACTTTAGCTCAATTCATGAGCATGTTCAGTACTTTAACTCAGGATTGACTACTTATGATAGCTCCCGCTACATCTCAGGATGGGGGAGGGGCACAAATTCCCGCAGCCCACACTCCTGAGCAGAGGGCCCAGGTTGATCAGGCCCTTGAGTATATTTCTATGCCCCTAGTGGCTCATGTTCAGCATGAAACCAGGGTAGCTGCTTCTGAGGCAGAGCAACTCAGATTTGAGAGGTACAACAAGTACAAACCACCTACTTTCAACGAATAAGCTTCAGATGATGCTCTGGGTTTTCTTGAGGAATAGCATCGTATTCTCCGCACTATGGGCATTGTGGAGGTGAGTGGAGTTTCTTTCACCGCTTTCTAGCCGAGGGGAGCAACATATCAGTGGTGGCGTGCCTATGAGATGAGTAGTTTGGACAAGGTATCCTCACTCACTTGGACTCAGTTTTCAGAGATGTTCTTACGCGAGTATGTCCCTAGGAGTTTGAGCAGCTGCGCTAGGGTGCTATGACCGTGTTGGAGTATGCAGTCTGTTTAAGTGAGTTAGCTCGTCATGCACTAGTTTTGGTTTCCACAGTCAGAGAGAGGGTTCATCGCTTCATTGAGGAATCCACCGCAGTGTTCAGACCAGTATGGACAGAGAGTTGGAGATGGATATCACTTATTAGCAGGCATTGAGTATTACCAGCAGGGTAGAGGGCATGTTTGCTCAGGACAGAGAGGAGAGAGAGGCCAAGAGGTCTTGAGAGACTGGTCATTTCTCAGGAGCTCGTGCACCAGCAACACGCTTTTGTAGGGGTTTTGTGAGTCACCCTGTTCATTCAGCTCTTCCAACAGCCAGCAGTATTCCAGCTCCTCCTAGACCTCAGGAGCCCTATTATGCACCGCCAATATCTAGTGTGCCTCCTGCTCGAGGTGCTATTACCGGCCAGTCCAACAGGCTAGTTTCGAGTTAGTCTCAGCCCCAGCGTCCTTCCAGGGGCTGTTTTGAGTATGGTGACACTCGTCGCATAGTTAGAGATTGCCCTAGAGCCAGGAGGGATGCACCTCCACAGACTTATCAGGCTCCACGTGCTCCACCGGGTCCTCCAGCCATTCTTCCAGCCCCTGCTGCCACTCCACCTTCTCAAGCAACTCGAGGCGGAGGTTGGGGAGGTAGAGGTCGCCCTATAGGGGGAGGCCAGGCCAGGTACTATTCCCTTCCAGCCCATTTAGAGGTCGTCGCTTCAGATTCATTCATCACAGGTATTGTCCTTGCCTGCCATAGGGATGCATCAGTATTATTTGACCCATGCTCTATATATTCATGTGTGTCTTCTTATTTTTCTCCGTATTTGGGGATATCTCGGGATTCTTTGAGTTCCCCTGTTTATGCATATACTCATGTGGGAGATTCTCTTATTATGGACTAAGTATATTGGTCATGTTTGATTGATCTTAGTTGTTTTGAGACCAGAGCCGATTTGTTATTACTCAGTATGGTATACTTTGATATTATCTTGGGCATGGACCGTTTGTCACCCATTATACTATTTTTGATTGTCACGCTAAGACCGTGATGCTAGCTATGCTAGGCTTACCGAGATTAGAGTGGAGAGGTACCTTAGAGTATACTCCGCCAGGGTCATTTCTTTTGTTAAGGCTCCGCAGATGGTTAAGAAGGGGTGTGATGTGTATTTGGCCTATGTGAGAGATGTGCGTGTTGATACCCCTACAGTTGAGTCAGTCCCAGTAGTGGATGACTTTCTTGATGTATTGCCTATTGATCTTCCAGGTATGCTGCCCGATAAAGATATTGATTTCAGCATTGATTTGTTGCCGAGCACTCAACCCATTTCTATTCCTCCCTATCGTATGGCTTCTCCTAAGTTGAAGAAGTTGAAGGAGCAGTTGCAAGGGTTGCTTGATAAGGGTTTCATCAGGCCCAGTGTATCACCTTGGGGTGTTCCGGTCTTATTGGTGAAGAAAAATGATGGTTCTATGCATATGTGTATTGATTATCAGCAGTTGAACAAGGTTACAGTGAAGAACATGTATCCTTTGCCTCGTATCGATGATTTATTTGATTAGTTACAGGGTGCTAGGGTAGTTTCCAAGATTGACTTGAATTCTGGCTATCATCAACTGAAGATTCAGGAGTCGGACATCCCGAAGAATGCCTTTAGGACCAGATATTGTCACTATGAGTTTCTTGTCATGTCATTTGGGCGGACCAATTCCCCAACAACCTTTATGCATTTGATGCACAGTGTGTTCCGGCCTTATCTTGATTCCTTCGTTATTGTGTTTATTGACGACATCCTGGTATATTCCCGGTCTCGGGAAGATCATGAGCACCACTTGAGGACCGTGCTTCAGACTTTGAAGGAGAAGAGATTGTATGCAAAATTTTCTAAGTGTGAATTCTAGCTTCATTCAGTGAAGTTCTTGGGCCACATAATGTCTTGTGATGGGATCAAGGTAGATTTGAAGAAGGTGGAGGCGATGCAGAGTTTTCCTAGACCGTCATTAGCTACGGAGATCCGCAGTTTCCTGGGTTTAGCGGGGTACTACCGTCGGTTTGTAGAGGGATTTTCGTCTATTGAAGCACCTATGACCAGACTGACCCAGATGGGTGCTCCCTTCAGGTGGACCGAGAAGTGTGAGGAGAGCTTTCAGAAGCTCAAGATAGCTTTGACTACAACCCCAGTATTAGTATTGCCCACAGGTTCGGGGTCCTACACTGTCTATTCTGATGCCTCGAGGATTGTCCTTGGAGCGGTATTGATGGAGGATGGTAGGGTGATTTCCTACGCGTCTAGACAGTTGAAGGTGCATGAGAAGAATTATCCGCTCCATGATCTCAAGTTAGAAGCTATTGTTCACGCCCTGGCGTAATTATTTGTACGACGTTCCTTGTGAGATCTACACTGATCACCGGAGTTTTCAATACTTGTTCAGGTAGAAGGACCTTAATTTTCATCAGCTGGGGCGTTTGGAGCTACTTAAAGATTATGATATCACTATATTGTACCACCCGGGGAAGAGAAATGTAGTGACCGACACCTTTAGTCACCGGACGGAGAGTTTGGGGAGTTTGGCATATCTTCCGGCAGCTGAGAGGACCTTAGCCTTGGATGTTCAGAACATAGCCAGTCAGTTCGTGAAATTGAATATTTCAGATCCTAGCCGGGTATTAGATTGTGTGGTTGCTCGGTCTTATCTTTATGACTGCATCAGATAGCATCAGTATGATGACCCCCACCATCTAGTTCTTCAAGATAGGGTCCAGCGAGTTGATGCCAGAGATGTGATTATAGATGATGATGGCATGATGAGGATGCAGGGCCGGATCTGTGTGCCAAATGTAGATGGGCTTCGAAAGATGATTCTGGAGGATGCCCATAGCTCGTGGTACTCCATTCATCCAGGATCCACGAAGATGTACTAGGATTTGAGACATCACTATTGATGGAGGAGGATGAAAAAATATAGAGTTGGATTTGTGGCCAAGTGTCTCAACTGTCAGCAAGTTAAATATGAACATCAGATGCTAGGAGGATTATTTAAGAGGTTAGAGATCTCAGAGTGGAAGTGGGAACCAATCACTATGGACTTTGTAGTTGGACTTGCTCGGACTTTGAGAAAGTTTGATTCTATTTGGGTGATCGTGGATCGACTGACCAAGTCATCTCATATCATTCTAGTGTTGACTACGTACTCCTCAGAGAGGTTGGCTGAGATTTATATCAGAGAGATTGTCCGCCTTGATGGTATTCCAGTATCCATCATTTCAGACACAGGTACATAGTTCATATCACGGTTCTGGAGAGCCGTTCAGCAGGAGTTAGGTACTATGGTGGAGCTGAGCATAGCCTTTCACCCTCAGACAGACGATCAGTCCGAGCACACGATTCATATTCTTGAGGTTATGATTTGTGACTGTGTGATGCAGTTCGGAGGGTCATGGGACCAATACTTTCCACTTGCAGAGTTTGCTTATAATAACAGTTACCAGTCCAGTATTCATATGGCACAGTATGAGGCTTTGTACGGTAGGCGGTGCCGGTCCCCAGTGGGATTGTTTGAGCTGGGCGAGGCCCGATTTTTGGGTACAGACTTGTTCTAGGATGCCCTGGATAAGGTAAAGGTGATTCAGGAGAGACTTCGAGCAGCCCAGTCCAGGCAGAACAGTTATTCGGACAGGAAGGTTCGTGATTTGGCATTTATGTCTTGTGATCGGGTATTGCTTCAGGTATCGCCTATGAAATGCGTCATGAGGTTCGGGAAGAAGGGTAAGCTGAGTCTGAGGTTCATTGGTCCTTTTGAGATATCGCGGCGTGTTGGGGAGGTTGCGTATGAGCTTTCCTTGCCTCCCAGCCTAGTAGGAGTTCATCCGGTATTTTACGTTTCTATGCTTCGAAAGTATCACGGTGATCTGGCTCATGTATTGGATTTCAGCTCAGTCCAGTTGGACAAAGATCTATCTTATGTCGAGGAGCCAATAGCCATTTTGGATAGGCAGATCAGGAAGCTCATGTCAAAGAATATTGCTTCAGTAAAGTTCCACTAGAGGGGTCAGCCGACCGAGGAGGCAACTTAGGATACTAAGCAGGATATATGCAACCAGTACCCTCATATTTTTGCAGCTTCAGGTATGTCTTATTACTCGTTCGAGGACGAACGATTGTTTTAAGAGGGGGAGAATGTAATGACCTGGCCAGTCATTTTGAGAGTTAGAGCCCCGACCCCCTTAAAAACTACTTTCCCCATATTTTTTTCTGCTATTGGGACTTGTCGGAGTGATTAATTATGGAATTCGGAGAGTTTTGGGACACTTAGTCCCTAATTGTGAGTTTAAGCCTTAGAGATTGGATGGTATCCAGAATTGTGTGAAGATAGACCAGGAATGGAATTTCGTCGACTCTATTAGCTCCAGTGAGTGATTTTGGGGTTAAGAACGGGTCTGGAATGTGTTTTGGAGGTTTGTAGTAGATTTAGGCTTGAATTAGCGAAAGTTAGATTTTTGGCGATTTCGGCCGATAAGAGAAATTTTGATATCGAGCTCAGAATGGAATTCTGGAAGTGACTGTAGGTTCTTAGTGTAATTTGTGACCTGTGTGTCAAATTTGAGGTCATTCGGACTAGGTTTAACGTGTTTCGACATCGTTTGTAGATTTTGGAAAAATGCTAAGTTCTTAGGATTGAATTCATGTTTAAGTCTTGTTTTTGATGTTATTTGATGTGGTTTGAAGGCTGGACTAAGTCCGAATGATGTTATAGGACTGGTTGGTAGGTTTGGTTGAGGTCCCGAGGGCCACGGGTGTGTTTCAGATGCTCAACGGGAAGAATTTTCGACTTAGGCAATTTTCTGGTATGCTGAACCTGTTGTTTTCACACGTGTGGATGTTGGACCGCAGGTGCAGCGCCACAGAAGCGACTTGTTCGAGTGTGCTCGTGATTTAACGCGTGTTCATAATTTATAAATTTTACTCGATTCCGAGGCGTGGGCCCGGGGGACTTTTTGGGGCGGTTTTCCTAATTTCGCGTTTTAGCTTCGAATTGATTACTTGAACTAGTTTCTTGCAGTTATATTACATAATGCAATTTATTTGAATAGATTCGGGCCATTCGGAGTTAAATACTCGTGGCAAGAGCGTGATTTCAAGTTGATTTGAGCGGTTGAGATAAGTGGCTTGACTAACCTTGTGTTGGGGACTTCCTCCTTAGGATATTTGATGTTATATGTTGTGTGGGCGCCGTGTACGTGAGGTTACGAGTACATACACATGCCGTTATTGCAAAAAGACCCATTTTTCCTTCCTAAAACATAAAATTGTTCTTCTTCTATTAAATTGCACTAATATGTTAAGTTGTTTAGCTTAGATTAGAAAAGCATGCTCACATGTTTAATTGCTTATTTGACTCTCTGTGCGCCATGTTTAGTTAAATTCATACTTTCCTTATCTGTGATTAGTATGAACTGTAGAAATTCGATGCCATATATGTCATTTTATCTTGCATCGCATATTTAAATTGGGACTACAGACGTATTCTGGGATATCCCCCTGTATTGCATATTTATTTTGGGTCTAGGACGTATTCCGGGAGATCCCCCTATACTGCATATTACATTGGGACTACAGACGCATTGCGGGAGATCCCCATGTACTGCATATTTACTTTGCGACTACAGACGTATTCCAGGAGCCCCCCTACACTGCATAATCATTTGGAACTACGGGACGGTATCCCGGGAGATTTCACCTTGAGTTTACCTGGTTCTGAGCCGGTTAAGTTTTTGAACATTTTCTTTAACTGTTTACTGTAGAATTTAATTATCTCCTTTACTGTTTTATATTGATTATATTAACTCCAGTAAAGCCTTAACCTGACCTCATCACTACTTGATCGAGGTTAGGCTTGGCACTTATTGGGTACCATTGTGGTGTACTCATGCCCTTTCCTGCACATGTTTTCGTGTGCAGATCCCGGTACGAGCTATAAGCCTCGAGGATAGTATTTTCTGCTGATTCTAGGAGATTACAAGGTATTTCTGCCGCGTCTGCAGAATCCTCAAAGTCCTCTTCTACTCCATTGTCTAGAGTCTTCTTATGTATTTTAAGACTTTTGTGTAGAGCCACAATATATTATAGAAGCTTGTTACTTAGCGATACTCCGGGTCTCCGAAAACTATTTTTTTGTATATGCCGAGTGGCATTATTTTTGGTTATCCATAATATGCTATTTTATCTTTGAAATGTTGTGTTTTATTTACATCTTTCGTAATATTAGGCTTACCTAGTCGTAAAGACTAGGTGCCGTCACGATACCTTTCGGATGATCAAATCGGGTCGTGACAAATATCTCCTAATGCTAAAGCTTGTGCTAGCTTGCCATTGGCTTGAAAAACGCAAACTTCATTCTCAATTAGCCGTCGCATTTCCTGAAACCCCTGCAAATTAGTGCAGATATGATTAGTGGCTCCTGAATCTACACTCCAAAAAATTGTAGAGAGAGCCTCTAAACAAGTTTCAGTGACATTTAAATTTGAATTACCTTGCGTATTCAACTTTTCCAGATAGGCAGGGCATTGCTTTTTGTGATGCCCAGGTTGCTTGCAATGATAGCACTTTCCTTTGGCCTTTTTCACACCAGTCGCAACTCCAGGTGCCAAAACCTTTTGATCCTTCTTCTTTTTCTTACCGCCTTTCGAGTTAGAAACCGAAGCTTTCACAACATTGATTACCACAATTGGAGCTTGTTGTTTGATTATAGATTTTTCCGCTTGCATCTCATTCAACAATTTCGCCGATGACAAATCCATTTTGTTCATATTATAGATCAAGCGAAATTGTTGAAAAATGTCAGGCAAACCATCTCAACTTGAGATTCCTTACCAGTCATAGCTTCAAGGACCTCCAGTTCATTCAGAAGACTCATCATCTTCAGAATATTGTCCTTGACCGATGATCCTTCAACCCTCTTGGTGTTCAAAAGGGCTTTCAAGGCTATCTGCTTAGCCGCACGATTTTTCTCACCGAACATCTCTTTGAGACTTTCGAGCATGTCATAAGCAAACCCCATAGACGGATGCTAGTGTTGCAAAGCATTCGCCATAGAGGCAAGAATGTAACATCGCGCCATCTCATTAGCCTTGACCCATTTTTCATAGGCCTTAACCTGATTATCAGTTGCATTTTCAGGTTTTTCTAGGCACTCTTCAGTGATTACAAATTTGTAACCTTCAGCAGTTAGGACAATATCAAGGTTCCTTTTCCAGTCAACATAATTCGTTCCTTCTAACTTGCTTTTGTTCAAAATTGAGGTAAGTGGGTTGAATGAAGACATGGTAATCTGAGAGATATTCACATTAAATAGATAATTAGTTATGTATTAAGAATAATTAAATTCAAAATAGCACATTACACATATAACCATGCACATTGAACAATTAGATTCGTTAGGGAAACCTAAATATTCATGCAAAATGTATGAGTTATATAATATATTTACCCCATAAATTAAAACAGAACCAACTCTGATGGATAATAAATTGTTAATTTAATATAGGTAAATATCACCTTTATAAACTTTAGTTTCATTGAAACAACATGTAACTCAGTTGGAGAGTTAATACAAGTAATCAAATAAATAGAGGCGAAACTACAGTAATCATCTATAATGAACTTATCCGATGTGGAAGAAGACCTATGTAAACATATAAGTTCATTATATTACTGTAAAACATGATTGGAAACCATTGAAATTGAACCCTACGATCACTGTTTTCTAAAAAAAATTATTAAAAGAAATTTTCAGAAAATAGACTATGGCCAAAAACCCATATAAACGACCATGAATGCCCAAAAAACAATGTACATCATAAGCAAAGCTGATGAGTATTGCTCATTGGGTCGTGTCTGATGAACCTACCAAATTTGAGGTCAATAGAATTTCGACAGAGTTTCAGAATTCCAAATTCATGACCTATTTGTAGAATTTTGTTTTTGGCGTTTTTTATTGTTTTAATTAATTTTACTCGTTCAAATCACATAATATACTTATGTATGTTAATTCATGATTTCAGAACTCAAAATAATATTTTTAATAAAAATTGTGTTCGAATATAATATTAAAAAAAATTTCACTCATTCATAACACCACTCTTCATAATTCTGTATATTAATTCATAATTTCAGAACTAATAGCATTAAAAAAATCATGTTTCTATTAAAACAACAGTCTTGATTGTGGAAACGCAACTAAAATAGATTAATAGTATTAATCCACTGTTTATCCATACATATATTAATCCATAATTACATAATTAATAGTTCTCTAAAAAAATGTATTTATCCAAAAAAACACTGTTATTATCATGACCCGGAATTTCCACCGTCCTAATCGTGACGGCTCCTAACAGTTCACTTGCTAGGAAAGCCAACGTTAGAATTTTTTTTACTTCTTTTAGCAATTTAAACAGTAACATTGATAACGAACTAAAATAACAGATATGTTCTAAGTACAAATGTGAAAATTAAACAGCCAATCGTCTATTACAATTCCCTGAATTTGATGTGACGAGTTCACGAGTTTCTAAAGTAATACACATAAATGTCTAAAATAAGTATAAAGTTGTCTGAATGAAGTTATACAGCTAAAAGAAAAGAGTATGGGGACCCAAGGTGTTGCGGGCGCTGAACAGCCCTACCTCAAGTCTCCGCAGATATCCGATCCGAGCTCACTAATGACCGCTCCTGGGATCGTCTCCAAACTCTGAACAATGTGCAGAGTGTAGTATCAGTACAGTCGACCCCATGTATTGGTAAGTGCCGAGCCTAACCTCGACGAGGTAGTGACGAGGCTAAGGCGGGGCATCTATACAAAACCTCTACGCAATATATAAATGACAGAATAATAGAAATATAGGACAGAACCCAACAACCAACTAAAAACGATAACCACAACCTCTAGAGTGAACTAGTGTCGTCCAAAATTACCAATCCTTGCTATATCAGATAACGAAAGAAATACCAGAAAAAAATGCAGTTCAGGAAATAGAAACATATAGTTTTGTTGCGGCGCGCAACCTGATCCCACCAGACATCACAAAATTCTCCCTTATTCCTCCGTAACAATAACAATAACAGTAAATAACATATATATATCGCGCAACCCGATCCCACTATATAAAAATATTCAACCTTATTCCTCCATATCAGTCCTCCCTTACTCCTCCTTCTGCGGCGTGCATCCCAATCCACCATATCAGTACCAAACACTTAATGGACACAGTCAATTTACAGTCTAAATCATAGAGCCTTTACGATAAATGAATACAAAACTGGAGCAAGCAAAGGAAACCTTGATTAATGTAAAATCTACTTCAAATAATACTACATAGCGAGACCAATCCAACTTTACAATTTAAAAGGTTCAAACAAGTCATATTAAGAAAATAACAGGGATAAGGGGACCTATGGGAAGAAATAACATAACTAATAGGAGAAGATAATGATTAAAACGTAAGAAGTTAAACATGGAAACATTTAGAGCATATAACAACTAAGACAGGGAATGAAACAACTAAGACAGGGAATGAAACAACTAAAGGAAAGCAATAAATCAAGGAAAACTGATAATTTGGCGACATATAAGCACTCGTCACCTCGCATATACGCCGCTCACATGGATTTCACATAATCACATAGTCTTAGGGTTTCTAATTCCCTCAGGTCAAGGCTAGACATAAAACTTACCTCGATCCACGTGCCAATCACTGCTCAATTACCGATTTTCCTCTAGTTGCCACCTCCGAACCACTCGTGTCTAGCCATAATTAACTTAATAACATCAAATATTGCTAAAGAAATTAATTTCAATACATAAATTTAGGTTTTCCAAAAATTCCCTCAAAAAGTCAAAACCGACCCCGGGCCTGCTTGGTCAAAACTCGAGGTTCAGACCAAAACCCATTCACCCATTTACCTAGATCCTGGGTATGTAACTAGTTTCGAAATCCGACCCCAAATTGAGGTCTAATTTCCAATTTTCCAAAAATCCCTAATTCTACCCAAACACCCAATTTCTACCATGAACTTCCTAGATTTTAGGTTGAAATCTTGTAAAGTGAAGTTAAAGATTGAAAGAAACGAGTTAAGGATCACTTACATATGATATGGGGAAGAAGTGGTGTTTGGAAAATTGCCTATTGGGTTTTTGTGTTTGAAAGTTTTGAGAAATGAGAAAAATCCCGTCTAAGTCAAGATTTACCAGCTGCAGGTGTCGCATTTGCGACCTGAACTTCGCAAATGCGAATCTCGCAAATACGAGAAAAATATCACAAATGCAAGCCCCTCGCATTTCTGCAGCCTTCGCAAATGCGAACCATTTGCTCGCAATTCCGAACATTTGACTTCTAAAAATGCGAGAATCCACAGTCACAGCTCATGCTCGCAAATGCGAGGCTCGCATTTGCAAGCCAACCCTCGCAATTGCTAGACCTGCAGACCTAAAGCACACCAGATATTTTTTCCTAAGTTCATTTCACTCTGTAGCCTATCCGAAACTCACCCGAGCCCTCGGGAATCCAAACCATACATGCACACAAGTGTAAAAACATCATACAAACTTGCTCGTGCGATTAAATTGCCAAAATAACACCTAGATCTACGTGGAATTCTCAAGAACACTTTAAATTTTTTTTTTTATATTTTTTTTTACTAAGAACACTTCAAATTTTCTATTTTTTTACTACTAGACGTCCGAATAACTTCAAAGCAGTTCCTTTTACCACCAAATTTCACAGATAAGGTATAAATATCATAACAGACATGTACCTGGCTCAGGAACCAAAATACAGACCCTATATCAACAAGATCAAACATTAACCAATTTCTTAAAACCGTTAAATTTTCAGTCTTTCAATTTTTCAACAAAAATTCATATTCCGAGCTAGGGACCTCAAAATTAGATTCCGGGTATACGCCCAGGTCCCATATTTCAATAAAGACCCAAGGAATCATCAAAACACGGGTCCGGGTCCGTTTACTCAAAACATTGACTGAAGTCAACTAAAATCAACTTTTAAGGCCAAAAATTATTTCATCAATTTTCAAATAAAAGCTTTCCGGAAACACGTCCGGAATGCACACGCAAATCGAGGAGGGTAAAAATGAGATTTTTAAGCTTAAAGAGCACAAAATCGAGTTCTAAAACATAAGATGACCCTTTTGGGTCATCACATTCTCCAACTCTAAAACAATCGTTCATCCTCGAACGAACATAGAAAAGTACCTGAACTGGTGAATATGTGGGGATATCTCTCCGCATGTCCGACTCAGACTCCCAAGTAGCTGTCTCAATAGGCTGACCTCTCTACTACACTTGAACTTAAGAATAACTCTTCAACCTCAACTGATGAATCTACCGGTCTAAAATGGCTATCGGCTCCTCCTCATAAGTCAAATCCTTGTCCAATTGGACTGAGGGGAAATCTAACACGTGGGACGGGTCACCATGATACTTTCGGAGCATGGACACATGGAACACTCGATGAACTGCTGATAACCCCGGAGGCAACGCAAGTCTATAAGCCACATCTCTCTCTCTATCGAGAATTAAAAGGCCCGATATATCTAGGGCTCAACTTGCCCTTCTTCCCAAACCTCATGACACCCTTCATAGATGACACTCAAAGCAACACCCTCTCCTCGACCCTAAATGCCACATCCCAAACTCTATGATCGGCATAACTCTTTTTCCTGGACTGAGTTGTGCGAAACCGATCCTGTCCAAGGCTTAAACCACCCAACTGGCAACCTGCACCATCTACAATATAACGGCTCATAGGGAGCCATTTGGATGCTCGACTGGTAGTTGTTGTTGTAGGAGAACTCTGCAAGGGGCAAAAACTAATCCCACCATCCTCCGAAGTCTATAACACAAGCACAGAGCATATCCTCCAAGATCTGAATAGTACGCTCAGACTGCTCGTCCGTCTGAGGATGAAACACTGAGCTCAGCTCAACCCGCGTACGTATCTCACGATGTACTGCCTCCAGAAATGCGAGTTAAACTGCGTACCTCGATCAGAAATGATATACAGGGGCACACCGTGAAGACGGACGATCTCCTGTATATAAATTTTTGCCAACTGCTCTGAAGAATAGGTAACTGCCATAGGAATGAAGTGTGCTGACTTAGTCAGCCTATCCACAATGACCCAAATAGAATCGAACATTCTCTGAGTCCGTGGGAGTCCAACAACAAAGTCCATAGTGATACGCTCCCACTTCCACTCAGGAATCTTTATTTGCTGAAGCAAACCACCGGGTCTCTGATGCCCGTACTTCACCTGCAGACAATTCATGCACCCAGCTACATCGCAACTATATTCTTTTTTCATCCTCCTCCACCAATAATGTTGTCGCAGGTCCTTGTATATCTTGGCGGCGCCTGGGTGAATAGAATACCGAGAACTGTGGGCCTCCTCAAGAATCAACGCACGAAGCGCATCAACATTAGGCACACACACGCGACCCTACATCCTAAAACATCGTCAGCTCCAATAGTAACCTGCTTGGCAGCACTGTGCCGCACTATATCCCTAAGGACCAACAAATGAGGGTCTTAATACTTTCGATCTCCGATATGCTCAAACAAGGAATACCAAGCAACTGTGCAAGCTAGAACTCGACAAGGCTCTGAAGTATCCAACCTCACAAACTAGTTGGCCAAATTGTGAACATCTGAAGCTAGCAGTCTCTCACCGATTGGAATGAACGTAAGGCTGCCCATACTCGCTGCCTTCCTACTCAATGCGTCGGCCACCATATTGGCCTTCTTCGGATGGTACAAGATGGAGATACCATAGTCTTTCAATAGCTCCAACCACCTCGTTTGCCTCAAATTACGATCCTTTTGCTTGAATAAATACTGAAGGCTACGATTATCCGTGAAAACCTCACACGACACGCCATAAAGATAGTGCCTCCAAATCACCAGCGTATGAACAATGGTTGCCAACTCTAAATCATGGACAAAGTAATTCTTTTAATGAACCTTCAACTACTGAGACGCATATGCAATCACCCTGCCCCCTGCATCAATACTGCTCTGAGCCCAACAATTTAGGTATCACAATATATCGTGTAAGATCCTGAACCTGATGGTAACACCAACATCGACTGTAGTCAAAGCTGTCTTGTGCTTCTGAAAGCTCACCTCACACTTGTTTGACCATATTAATGGGGCACCCTTCTGGGTCAACCTGGTCAACGGGGCTGCTATAGATGAGAACTCCTCCACAAATCGACGGTAGTAACCCACCAAACCCAAGAAGATCTTGATCTCCAAGTCTTACCGCCTCAATCTTCTTAGGATCTACCTGAATACCCTATGCTGATACAACGTGGCCTAAGAAAGCAACTGAATCCAACCAAAACACGCACTTCAAAAATTTAGCATGCAATTGAGTGTTCCTCAGAGTCTGCAGCACTGTCCTAAGGTGCTGCTAATGCTCCTCCGGAATGCAGGAGTATATCAAGATGTCATCAATAAATATGATCACAAAAGAATCGAAATAAGGCTTGAACACTCAGTTCATCAAATCCGTAAATGATGTTGGCTCATTGGTCAACCCAAAGGACATCACCAGAAACTCATAGTGCCCATACCGCGTCCGAAAAGCTGTCTTAGGGACATCGGATGCCCTAATCCTCAATTGATGGTAGCCAGATCTCAAATCAATCTTTGAAAACATCTTGGCACCCTGAAGCTGATCAAATAAATCATCAATCCTCGGCAACAGATACTTGTTCTTGATGGTGACTTTGTTTAGCTGCCGATAATCTATACACATCCTCATAGACCCATCCTTCTTCTTCACAAACAAAACTAGTGCACCCCAGGGCGAGACACTAGGTCTAATGAAGCCCTTATCAAGAAAATCATGCAACTGTTCCTTCAACTCTTTCAACTCTAGTGGGGCGATCCAGTATGAAAGAATGGAAATGAGCTGAGTGCTCGGAGCCAAGTCAATATCCCCTGTGGGGTGGCATCCCTGGAAGGTCTGCAGGAAATACCTCTGCAAACTCATGAACAACAGGCACATAATCCATAGAAGGAACCTCAGCACTAGAATCACGAACATAAGCCAATAGGCCAAACACCCCTTCTCGGCCATACGTCGAGCCTTCATATAAGAAATAACCATGCTAATAGAATTGTCAGGAGTCCCTCTCCACTCTAATCGAGGCAACCCCGGCAAGGCTAATGTCACTGTCTTGGCGTGGCAGTCCAAAATAGAGTGATAAGGTGACAACCAATCAATACCCAATATGATATCAAAATCCACCATATCTAAGACAAGAAGTTCTACACTAGTCTCACGACTTCCAATAGTGACCATACACGAACGATATAAACAATCCACAACACTAGCATCACCCACGGGTGTGGACACATATATGGGACCACTCAAAGAATCATGAGGCACAACCAAATATGAATAAAAATAAGACGACATATAGGAGTAAGTAGAACCTAGATCAAATAGAACTGAGGCATCTCTACTGCAAACTGAAATAGTACCTGTAATGATAGTATCGGGTGACTTACCCTCAGGTCTGGCTGGAAAAGCATAACACAGGGGCTGGGCCCCACCACTCTGAACCATATCCATGGGACGACCTCTAGCTGGCGGGCCTCTATCTCTAACGGCCTGACCTCCACCTCTAACAATCTTGCCCCACCTCTGGCTACCTGACCCCTGCCTCTGGTTGGCTGAGCAGGCGGTGCAGCAACTGGTGCCGGAACCATGGCACGAGAACCTTGATGCTGTGGCTGAACGCCCAATAATATCGGACAGGTCCTCCGAATATGCCCATAATCACCACAGTCGAAACATCCATCCTGATACTGTGGCTGCGGAAACTAAGATTGACTCAGACGAGCCGGCTGACCACGATAATAACTATGAAGAGGAGTTTCCCTTATAGGAGCTGGTGGTGCCTTGTAGGCTGGCTACCCAAAAGGAGGCACACAAGAACCACGACTCCATGAAGCATTGTGGGATGCCTAAAGAGCTTAATGGAATGACCTGGGAGGATTGCCTCTAGCAAAAGTACCCCTGCCTTTAGATGAGGCGCCACTGAACCCACCGGAATGACGAGGACTCTTATCGGACCCCTGATCTCCCTGTCCAAGAAACATCACGACTCGTTTGGCGATATTGGCCGCATCCTGAAAAGAAATCTCGCTCCTAGTCTCCTTAGCCATCTGCAATCTAATAGTCTGAGCAAGTCCCTGAATAAACCTCCTCATATTCTCTCTCTCTCTATCGGTAGGAAGTTGAAAAATAGCATGACGGGCCAGATCCACAAAACGGGTCTCCTACTGAGTAACAACCATGCTGCCCTGCTGGAGACGCTTGAAGTGACAACGGCGCTCCTTTCTCAAGGTGATAGGCAGAAACTTCTCTAAGAAGAGATGTGAGAGCTAATCCCAAGTAAGAGTAGGTGACCCAGCTGGTCTGGTCTACAAATAATCCCTCCACCATTTCTTGGCGGAACCAGTCATCTGAAAAGCAGCAAAGTCGACCCCATTGGTCTCCAATATACCCATGTTCTGAACAACCTCACGACAGCTATGAAGATACTCCTAGGGATCCTCTGAAGTAGCACCACTTAAATGAACTGGAAAGAGCTTGGTAAACCTATCCAATCTCCATAAGGCCTCAAAAGACATAACAGATCCATCACCGGGCTGTGCCGGAGCAACCGGCTGGACTACTCCGACTGGATAAGCTGTTGGAGTCTGAAACTAGGGAGTCATCTGCTCCGGAGTGTGAGTAGCAGGAGTCTGGGCTCCTCATACATCCTGAGATATGGATGGTCCCATGGGAAATGCGCCAGTCTAGGCCACACTCTCCATAAGGCCCACTAATCGGGCCAAAGCATCTTGAAGCCCTGGGTGGCAATAAACCCCTCCGTGACCTAAGTTTGTCCGACAGGAATAGTCTAAGCTAGAACCTCCTCATCGAACTATACCTGAGGCTCCACAACTAGGCTTGTTCCTCGGACTCTAGGATGAGCCATGCCCCTACCTCGGCCTCTGGCACGGCCTCGGCCTCGACCTCTGCCCCTTGTAGGAGCCACTGCTGGAGGCTCTGGCTGCAGCTCGACTGAAGAAGCAGTACGCGTTCTCGCCATCTTCGAGAGAATAAGAACGAGTTCAATCAGTATTGAGATTAAAGTGGGATTAGTTCCTAAACTTAATAGCCTCTAGGAGATAAGTACAGACGTCTCCGTACTGATCCCCCAGACTCTACTAAGTTTGCTCGTGACTCGTGAGACCTATGTAACCTATTTCCCTGATACCAACTTGTCACGACTCAGAATTGCCATTGTTGGGATCGTGATGGCGTCTAAGAGTTCAATTGCTAGGCAAGAAAACATTAGATCATTTATTTACTTCTTTTAGCGGTTTAAAAAGTAACATTGATAACAAAATAAAATAACAGATATGTTCTAAGTACGAATACGAAAATTACACAGTCAATCTTCTATTACAATTCCTTAAATCTGGTATCACGAGTTCACGAGCTTCTAAAGTAATACATATAAAGGTACGAAATAAGTATAAATCTCTCTGAATGAAGTTATACATCTAAAAGAAAAGAGGATGGGGACTGCAGGTGTTGGGGGCGCTGAACAACAGCACCTCAAGTCTCCACAGATATCCGATCCAAGCTCACTAATGACCGCTGCTGGGACCGTCTCCAAAATCTGCACAATGTGCAGAATGTAGTAT
>ML308831.1:0-15564 GCA_005239505.1 Nicotiana paniculata | reverse complement strand
GGGAGGGGGGAGCCTCGAAGAAACAGTAGTCTCTGTGTGACCTATTGGTCACGGGTTTTACCTATGAAAGCAACCTCTAATATCTGTATTAGGGTAGGCTGTCTACATTACACTCCTTGCGGTGCAACCCTCTCCCAGACATGAATGCAAGATGTTTTGTACACCGAGCTGCCATTTTTTTTCTTACTCATGTTTTCAATCTCTTTTGTATGTGGGGAGGGGGGAGGGGAGGAGGGCAAAGAGAGGCGGCATGCCTTGAAAAATCTGGACTTAATAGTTGTTCACTTTATATTTTCGAGGTAGGCAATCCATGGCCTACTATCCAGGCACTGAAAATATAACAACACAAATTACGCCTCAACCTCAAATAAGTTAGAGTCAGTTATATGAATCCTCATTGTCCATGTAGCTTCAGTTAAGCTCATCAACAACAACAACAACAACATACCCAGTATTATCCCACACCGTGGGGTCTGAGGAAGGTAGTGTGTATGCAGACTTTACCCCTACCTTGTGAGGATAGAGAAGTTGTTTCCAATAGACCCTCGGCTCAGGAAAGTATAAGCATCACATTAATGAAAATATAAACAAGAAGGGACTGCACCAAAAAGCCATATAAAAGCAGAATACAAATGAGAAGATAGTAAGGTGATCAACAATGAAAGAAAACAAAAATCTACTACCAACAGAAAGCGAGACTGCATGTCAATACTACTGTTATGAAGTTAAATATTAGATAGGAAGCATTACTACTATTAATAGGCCACAACCGAAAGGAGCTTCCGGATCATGTGAATGTACAAAAAAACCATTGAGATTTAACTTTATTCCAAGAATTGACAAAATAACCAAGTCAATAGTAAACAGTCGTGGACAACTTTGCAAGAAAACTGGACACCACTTGGATTTTTCTTCCCCACACTCAATTTGTAGGCTCTTAAAACACTATCACCTCTTTTAGCATAGGAAAAAAAAAAATTGGGCCCCACTTGAATATGTGGATCTCTTTAGGGCATTTGCATCTATATCCGTTTTTTGGATCAATTTTAACTTATACCCGCTTTGCAAAAAAAAATTACAAGCGTACCCACTTTTCACCTAAACTGCAGGCATACGGGCCTGAAGTAGCAAAGACAATCACGCAAACTTCAGCATTCTAGTAGACGGCTAAACTTAAGCATTCTACTAGCTGAAGTTTTGTCCTGGATTCAATAGTTTTGTCGTAAAGCTTTTTCAAAAACTTCAGCAGAATATACTGAATTTATTTAATTCATTTGTAAAAACTTCAGCACTAAATAAGCTGAAGTTTTGTTTTGGATTCATTGGTTTTGTCATAAAAGCTTTTTCAAAAACTTCAGCAGATGCTGAAGTTATTTAGTTCATTGTAAAAATTTCAGCACTAAAGAAGCTGAAGTTTTTTCATGGATTCATTAATTTTATCATAAAGCTTTTTCAAAAACTTCAGCATCTAACTTCAGCAGATGCTGAAGTTATTTAGTTCATTTGTAAAAATTTCAGCACTAAAGAAGCTGATGTTTTGTCCTGGATTCATTAGTTTTATCATAAAGCTTTTTCAAAAACTTCAGCAGAAGATGCTGAAGTTATTTAGTTCATTTGTAAAAACTTCAGCACTAAATAAGCTGAAGTTTTGCATAGTACCAGGAAGGAGGCGCCTGAAGTTGTCAAAATTCGGGTATATGTTAAATAATTTTAAAAATATGAGTATAGGTTAAATGACGGGGACCAAATAGGACGCCCCGTGTAATTTTTACGATCTCTTTGGTGAGATAAATATGACAAGCTTTTCAAATGCTAACTCTTAGTATAATTTTATCTCTTATTTAGCTCTTTACTAACTCTAATTATCTTTATAAAATTTTAGTAAATTTAGCAAAATCTCTCGGAAATTTTAAACGCCAGCAAAAACCATTTTACATGATAATGTTAAAAGATAGAATAGAGATTAGAGAGAGGTAGCCTACATATTCATTTTGGAATCTTGTCATATACCATACAAATCTACCTATTGTATTTTGTGATTCCGATTTTATTTAAATAAGCTATAGACAAAATGAACTTCTATTTGATGCTTATTATTTTTTATCCATTTATTGTCATTTTGGAGTTTAATCTAACAGGCAAAACTGTGTTGGTTTGCAATTTAAAAAATTTCCATAGTTCCAAAGGTTAAGAAAGTTCACTTTTCAAATGTAAATTTTGTGGTATTGCAGTTTGGACCTTTTTTATTTTTATTTTTTTATTTAATTCATGACTACATCTAAGATAGCTAATATTAAACTGGATAGCATCACAAACATTACAGCTTATAATATTTTTACTTAGCTTGATTGGCACTATAATTTAAGTGGGTCAATTAAAGTTTAATTTGGGAAACACTTCAATGTTAAATTTAGGAAATACTTCAATGTTAGATTTAGTTTAGAAAAAAAATTGTAGATGTGTTTAAGTTGTTGAATTATCAAACCATAAACAATATTTTAGAGAATCTTCGAGAAAAAGGAAAAAAAAATGTCACCATTCCGTTAAACCGGGAAAAATTAACAATATCATCGGGAACATTGAGGGAAAAGAAATGTCATTTGGTAAACAAGAAGAAACATTTTAAGAAAGAGCATGAAGTATTATTTAATAATCATTATTTTTAATTAATATTTAATAATAATCATTATTTTTTGTAATAAAACACTCGAGTATACACATAATTGACGCCAACAACAACGGAGAAAATGACAGAGTTAAGCTATTTTATTACTTTTAATTATTTAAAGTTAGTTTAAAACGGGGACGCAAAAAGTTATTGGTCATGATACGTATATAATTTTTTTGAACTTTTTTTAACATCTTCACCCTTTCTTCTGAATTTTCTTAGATTAAATTAATAATAAAATTTACAATAATAATCTCTAATTTAAAATTATAAATTCAAATATAGTTTAATTAAATATTTCAATTGTATCATTTAGGAACTAATAAATGATTAAATTACTATGATAAACGATGTATGTCAAATAAAGTATACTTAAAAAGCGTCTGAATGGTACAAGGATAATATTACCACTAAAATTAGCCGAGAAACATTAAATAGTTGTATATTTGAACAAGAACTGCTCATATAGTCGTTGGGCGTGGGCGCGGGCTTCGCCCGGGCGTAACCGCACTCGTTGTAAATATATATCGAGTTAAAAGTAGCACGAACTCAGTGGGGGTTTAGAATTATCAATGTCAAAGCAGTCTGCTTCTCTGGGACTTCCCATATTTGGATCTTCTTCACCAACCTCATTGCACTGATTCCATGCCTCAATTGCTATTCTAAGATCACCTTTTCTCATTCCAGGGTCACCAACAGCTGATACATAATATATACACATATGACAAAAAGCTCAACTGTATGACCTAGTGATCAATGAAGTTGGTGAAAATTATAGGAGATCAGGGTTCAAATTTCAGGAGAGACAAAGAATTTTAGATGATTTCGTCGCATTTACCTAAATTTTGGTGCGCTTAATTACTATACATATATTGGTTTAAGGTTATAGGTATATGGTGGAATAGTCGAGTTGTCTAACATAAAATACATTGTTGAACTAGAAGGGTTAATGTATTTTTCCACAAGTAATGATGTAGATATTCTCAGCAGTTGTCCAATTGTTGACTTTCACAAGAAAGGGCTGGTAAGAAAAATCTATAACATAATTCTTCGGTTGTCAGCAAGTTAAATGAAAAGCATATTGTAACAAGAAAGCAGAAAAATAAAGCATTTCAGTGTCCAAGACTCAGACTTGTGAAAGCTATCACTGTCCACTGTTATGATAGAGTGATCACTGATCAGTGTGTTTTATTTTGAAAAATCATATAGTTATACGTACTCTGTTGACAAGATTTAATAGTCCTGTACGGGGCGATCCGATAAATTTTATGGCCTAAAGTCAAATTTTTTGAGGGGCTTTAATTTTTTTTTTAAAAATGAAGTCTATTTTTTTTTTTTTTTTTTGCTTTTTTTAGATGCAAAGTTATTAATAATTTTCTTATATTCAATTTCTTCTAATAAGTCTTTCTCATTTGACAATATATCTAATTCATTTAACCTTTCTTGAGATATTATAGATCTGAAGTAAGATTTTATCAATTTTAATTTTGAAAAGCTTCTTTCGGCTGAAGTAACAGTAACAAGAGTTAATAACATTATTCTATCAACAATGTAGACATTTGGTAAAGAATCAAATCTTTTGATTTGATTGAATATATCAATTAAAATGTTATCTTCTAATGTACTATTTTCGTTAACACTTTTAATTCAAAAAATAAATCTAGACAATCAATATCAAATTGATTATTATGCTTTAAGGAACATTCAAGATTAAGACAATATATTTTAAATTTTTCACCATTTAGTGATCTTAGTTTTTTTTTTCCGCTAAATAGAAAACCAAAATATTTTCATATGCTTCGAATTGACCAAATCTATTTTGAAGTGAAAAAATAGCTTTGTCTACTATGTATAGAAAGTAATCAACTCTAAAAGACTCTTCGAGAGATAGTGAGATTTCATTATCAACATCCTCATCAAATTGTTTCCTATATATCACATGATTCTTACAAAAATCAATTTTTTTAATTGAAATCATAGCAGTTGCAAATCCTTCTTCTCTGCATTTGTTAAAGAAATCAAATATTTTTACTTCAAATAACTTTTTTTTTAACTTGTATTATAACTTATTAGGTGTAACAAAAAATAGGGCCTCCACAAAGGAAGTTTTGCATTCCTATACACTATATTAAACTATATTACCCTCCCTACTCAAGTTTTAATTACATATTATATAACTAATTACCATTTATATATATTTTAAAGGCAATTAATGATAGTAACTAGTGTCCTAAATCAACTCTAACGTATCTTCCACTCCCCCACATTTCTCTCTCCACATCCCACCCCCTCCCCCACGTATCTTGCACTCAAACACGATTCTCTCTCCACAAATTTGATGACCCAAAAGGTCATCCCTTGTTTTATAAGTCAAAACTGTTTTCCGAGGCCTTAAAAACCTCCTTTTATCTCACCTCATTTCGCAAGCACAACCCGGACGTATATCCGGGAAGCTTCTATTTGAAAAATTGAGAAAAATGCTAAATTGGCCTTAATATTGAATTTAAGTTGACTTCGGTCAGCATTTTGGGTAAACGGACCCGGACCCGTGATTCGACGGTCCCGGAGGGTCCATAGAAAAATATGGGACTTGGGCGTATGCCCGGAATCGAATTCCGAGGTCCCAAGCCCGAGAAATAAATTTTTGAATGAAATTGATTTACTGAAAATATAAGAGTTTTTGGAAATTTGGTTATATTTGAAATTTATGGTATCAGACCCGTATTTTGGTTCCGGAACCCGGTACATGTTCAATATGATATTTGAGTTGTGTCTGTGAAATTTGGTAGGAAACGGAGGTCATTTGACGTGATTCGGACCCGTAGTTGTGAAATTTGATACTTTGGAAATTTTGGATTTTTTCTTGGATTTTAATGCTAAATTCGTTGTTCAAGATGTTAATTTGGCGATTTGATCACACGAGTAAGTCCGTAGGATGTTTTTGAGGTTGTGTGCATGTTTGGTTTGGAGCCTCGAGGGCTCGGGTGAATTGCGGGTAGGTTCCGGGGTGTTTAGAGTTGAAGAATCACTGTTGGTGCACCAGTTCTGGTGTGCCCGCACCTGCGAGCTTTGGGCCGAAGGGTGACGTCGTGCTATGATATGAGAGATAATGCATGAAGGATAATGTCGTGCCATGATATTGTGAGGTAAAAGCAGGAAGGGTGATGCCGTGCCGAATATATTGATTCCGATGGTGAGGACGAGAGTAAAAGCACGAAGGATGATGCCGTGCACTTGTTTTCGCATTTCTATTCCGTTGCTTAAATTGATATCTAAATTATGCCTTACCTCGTTACTTTCATAAATTGATATTTCCTCCCCTCAGCATGTTTTCCCTTTTCCCTTATGCTTAACTGTCTATTTTTCGTTGTATTATTTTCCTCCGTATACTGTTAAACTGCAAAGGTTGACTTTGGTTGTCGTGTCCTAGCCTCGTCACTACTTCACCAAGGTTAGGATCGGCACTTACTCAGTACATGGGTCGGTTGTATTGATGCTACACTCTGCACTTTTGTGCAGATCCCAGTGTAGGACCCTATGGACCATAGATCGAGGTTGTTGCCTTCAGTCCAGTGGAGACCTTGAGGTAGTCCTACAGGCGTCCGCAGGCCTTGGCGTCCCTTCTACTTTATTTGTATTCTGTTCTAGATATTCCAGAAACAGATGTATTTACTTTTGTTCAAACCCCTTATTTGTAGTATTCGTAGATAGTCCGTGGAAGTGTGATATCATGTTCTGGGAGTTGTTATTATGGGTTTTGCGATAGTATAAAAGAAAAGGTTGTTAGATTCTATTTCTTCCGCGCTTTTATTTCTGCTGATTCGTACATTGCCTATTATTTGTAATAAATAAATGAAAGAGGTAAATAAACAGTAACGTTGGCTTGCCTAGAAGGTTCAACGTTAGGTGCCATCACGGTCCCGACGGTCGAAAATTCGGGTCGTGACAAGTTGGTATCAGAGCACTAGGTTTCCTAGGTCTCACAAATTCACGGACAAGCTTAGTAGAGTCTGAAGGATCGGTATGGACACGTCTTTGCTTATCCCCCAGAGGCTTCAGAGTTTAGGAATGACTTCACATCTATTCTTCTTTGTCGTGCAATTTAAATTCTAAATGCTAACTGAATTTCTATTCTATTCTCTTGCAGATGGCGAGAAAACATGCTTCTTCATCCACTGATCAGCAGCCCGAGCCTCCAGTTGCAGCTCCTACGAGGGGCCGATGACGAGGCCGAGGCTGTGCTAGAGGCCGAGGCAGGGGCAGAGCTCAGCCCAGAGCAGCAACCCCAGTGGTGAAGCCTCAGGTAGAGTTTGTTGATGAGGTTCCTGCCCAGACAGTCCCGGTTGGGCCAGCTCAGGTCCCCGAGGGGTTCATTGCCACCCCCGTACTCCAGGATGCTCTAGTCCGTCTAGTGGGCCTCATAGAGAGTGTCGCTCAGGCAGGTTTGCTTCCTGCAGCACCAGCCGTCTCTCAGGCTGGGGGAGGAGCCTAGACTCCCGCTACTTGCACTCCGGAGCAGTTGGCTCCTCAGTTTCAGACTCCAGTAGCTCAACCAGCTCGAGTAGTTCAGCCGGGTATTATGGCTTAGACCGGTGATGGAGCAGCTATGTCCGCTGATGCTTTGTGGAGGTTGGACAGGTTCACCAAGCTTTTCACTACTACTTATAGCGGTGCATCTTCAGAGGATCCCCAAGACTATTTGGATAGCTGCCATGAGGTTCTACGGAATATGGGGATAGTGGAGACCAATGGGTTCGACTTTGCTACCTTTCTTTTGTCAGGTCCCGCTAAGACTTGGTGGAGAGACTATTGTTTGTCCAGACCAGTTGGATCACCGGCCTTGACTTGGGCCCAGTTCACTCAACTATTTCTGGAGAAGTTTCTTCCTATCACTCAGATAGAGGATCTATGGAGGCAATTTGAGCGTCTCCAGCAGGGTTCTATGACTGTCACTTAGTACAAGACCATATTTGTTACCTTGGCCCGACATGCTATTGTGATACTTCCCACCGAGCGAGAGAGGGTGAGGAGATTTACTGAGGGGCTAGCTCAGCCGATCAGGTTGCAGATGGCCAAGGAGACAGGGAGTGAGATTTCTTTCCAGGATAGCCAATATGGCCAGACGAGTTGAAATGGTTCTGTTGCAGGGGGTGGTTAGGGGTCTGACAAGAGGCCCCATCATTCAGGGTCAGCAGCCTCCGCAGCCGAGGGCTTGTTATATTTGTGGTGATCAGAGGAACATTGCTAGGTTTTGCCCTCGAGCCTCGAGCAGTTCTCAGCACCAGGGTTCTCGTGCCATGGTTCCAGTACCAGGTGTTCCACCGCCCGATCAGCCAGCTAGAGGTGGGGGTCGAGGTGTTAGAGGTGGAGGTCAGGCCGTTAGAGGTGGAGGCCAGGCCGCTAGAGGTAGAGGTCAGCTAGTAGAGGTCAGGCCGTTAGAGGTGGTGCCCAGCCCCGATGTTATGCTTTTCCAGCCAGACCTGAGGCTGAGGCCTCCGATGCAGTTATCACATGTATGGTTTCAGTTTGCAGCAGGGATGCTTCAGTTTTATTTGATCCAAGGTCCACATATTCCTATGTGTCATCTTATTTTGCTCCTTATTTAGTTATGCCTTGTGATTCTCTGAGTGCTCCTGTATGTGTGTCTACACCGGTGGGTGATTCTATCATAGTAGATCGTGTCTACCGTTCGTGTGTTGTGGTTATTGGTGGTCTTGAGGCTAGTGTAGATCTTCTGCTCCTGGATATGGTAGATTTTGATGTTATTTTGGGGATGGATTGGCTGGCGCCTTATCATGCCATACTAGACTGTCATGCCAAGACCGTGACATTAGCATTATCGGGGTTGCCTCGACTTGAGTGGAGGGGGACACCTGGTCATTCTTCCAACAGGGTTATCTCATATATGAAGGCTCGGCACATGGTTGAGAAGGGGTGTTTGGTCTATTTGGCTTATGTTTGTAATTCTAGTGCCGAGGTTCCTTCCATGGAGTCTATACCCGTAGTCCGTGAGTTTATATAGGTGTTCCCTGCAGACCTGCCGGGTATGTCACCTAACAGGGATATTGACTTTTGCATTGATTTGGCTCCGGGCACTCAGCCCATTTCTATTCCGCCATATCGTATGGCCCCGGCCAGAGTTGAAGGAATTGAAAGAACGGTTGCAGGATTTGCTTGATAAAGGCTTCATTAAGACTAGTATCTCGCCTTGGGGTGCGCTGGTGTTGTTTGTTAAGAAGAAGGATGGGTCGATGAGGATGTTTATGGATTATCGACAATTGAACAAGGTGACCGTCAAGAACAAGTATCCATTGTCGCGAATTGGTCATTTTTTTTATCAGCTTCAGGGTGCCGAGGTATTTTCTATTGATTTGAGATCTGGCAACCATCAGTTGAGGATTAGGTCATCGGATGTCCCTAAGACAGCTTTCCGCACTCGGTACGGGCATTATGAGTTCTTAGTGATGTCATTCGGGTTGACAAATTCCCCAACAACTTTTATGGACTTGATGAACCGAGTGTTCATGCCTTATTTGGATTCCTTCGTGATTGTCTTTATTGATGATATTCTGATTTATTCCCGCAACCGGGAGGAGCACGAGCAACACATTCGAGTCGTTCAGACTTTGACGGACAGTCAGTTGTATGCTAAGTTTTCTAAGTGTGAGTTCTAGTTGAGTTCCGTTGCATTACTGGTCATGTGGTATCAACAGAGGGTATCCAAGTGGATCCCAAGAAGATTTCAGCAGTCAAGGATTGGTCTAGACTCACTTCAGCTACAGAGATTCGGAGATTCTTGGGATTAGCAGGTTACTATCGTCGGTTTGTGGAAGGATTTACATCTATTGCAGCCTCGATGACCAGGTTGACTCAGAAGGGTGCCCAGTTTAGGTGATCAGATGAGTGTGAGGCGAGCTTTCAGAAGCTCAAGGCAGCCTTTATCACGGCACTAGTGTTGGTTTTGCCCACAGGTTTAGGGCCATATACTCTGTATTGTGATGCATCTTGGGTTGGACTCGGTACAGTGTTGATGCAGGATGGCAAGGATATTGCATATGCTTCGCATCAGTTGAAGATCCACGAGAAGAATTATCCAGTTCATGATTTGGAGTTAGCAGCCATTGTTCATACGCTGAAGATTTGGAGGCATTATTTATATGGCGTGTCTTGTAAGGTGTTCACGGATCACAAGAGTTTGCAATATCTGTTCAAGCAGAAGGAGTTGAATTTGAGGCAGAGGAGATGGTTGGAGCTGTTGAAGGACTATGATATCACCACCTTATATCATCCGGGGAAGGCCAATGTGGTGACCGATGCTTTGAGTAGGAAGTCAGCCAGCATGGATAGTCTTGCTTATATTCTGGTCGGAGAGAGACCACTTGCTTTAGATGTTCAGGCTTTAGCCAATCGGTTCATAAGATTGGATGTTTCTAAGCTCGGCTGTGTTCTAGCTTATGCAGTGGCTCGATCTTCATTATTTGATTGTATTCAAGACCGGCAGTATGATGATCCTCATTTGTGTGTCCAGAGGGATACGGTCCGGCACGAGGATGCCAAGCAGGTTACAGTTGGTGATGATGGAGTTTTACGGATGCAGGTCGTATTTGTGTACCCAATGTGGATGGACTTCGTGAGTTGATATTAGAGGAGGCCCATAGTTCCCGGTATTCTATCTATCCGGGCTCCATAAAGATGTACCAGGATTTGCGGCAGCATTATTGGTGGAGGAGGATGAAGAAGGATATTGTGGCATATGAAGCTCGGTGCTTGAATTGTCAACAAGTAAAGTACGAGCATCAGAGACCTGGCAGATTGATGCAGCAGATTGAGATTCCTGAGTGGAAGTGGGAGCGTATCACCATGAATTTCGTTGTTGGACTCCCACAAACTCAGAGGAAGTTCGATGCAGTATGGGTCATTGTGGATAGGCTGACCAAGTCAGCGCATTTCATTCCTATGGCATTTTTCTACTCTTCAGAGAGATTGGCAGAGATCTACATTAGGGAGATTGTTTGCCTTCATGGTGTGCCCGTGTCTATTATTCTGACCGAGGTACGTAGTTTACCTCGTATTTCTGGAGGGTAGTTCAGCGTGAGTTGGGCACGAGGGTTGAGTTGAGCACAACATTTCATCCTCAGACGGACGGGTAGTCCGAGTGTACTATTCAGATTTTGGAGGATATGCTATGAGCTTGTGTCATTGACTTTGGAGGCTCTTGGGATCAGTTCTTGCCATTAGCTGAGTTTTCCTACAACAACAGTTATCAGTCGAGCATTCAGATGGCTCCTTATGAGACATTTTATGGTAGGCAGTGTCGGTCGTCGGTCATCGGTTGGGTGGTTTGAGCCGAGAGAGGATTGGTTGTTGGGTACGGAGTTAGTGCAGGATGCCTTGGATAAGGTTAAGATTATTCAGGATAGACTTCGTATAGCTCAGTCCAGGCAGAAGAGTTATGCCGACCGCAGAGTTAGTGATTTGGCGTTCATGGTTGGGGAACGGGTATTGCTTCGGGTATCGCCCATGAAGGGCGTGATGAGATTTGGGAAGAAGGGCAAGCTAAGCCCTAGATTCATTGGTCCATTTGAGATTCTTGACAGAGTGGGAGAGGTGGCCTACAGACTTGTGTTGCCACCAAATTTATCAGTTGTGCATCCGGTGTTTCATGTTTCTATGCTTCGGAAGTACCACGGAGATCCAGCCCATGTGTTAGATTTCAGCAGTGTCCAGTTGGACAAGGATTTGACCTATGAGGAGGAGTCGGTAGCCATATTAGACCGGCAGGTTCGTCAGTTGAGATCGAAGAGTTATCCTTCAGCTCGTGTCCAGTGGAGAGGTCAGCCTGTCGAGGCAGCTACTAAGGAGTCCGAGTCCGATATGCGGAGCCGTTATCCCCATCGTTTCCCTGATTCAGGTACTTTTCTATGTTTGTTCAAGGACGAACGATAGTTTTAGAAATGGAGAATGTGATGACCCAAAAGATCATCCCTTATTTTATAAGTCAAAACTATGTTCCGAGGTCTTAAAAACCTCATTTTATCTTACCTCGTTTTGCATGCGCATCCCGGGCGTATATCCAGGAAGCTTCTATGTGAAAAATTGAGAAATATCCTAAATTGGCCTTAATATTGAATTTAAGTTGACTTCGGTCAACATTTTGGTTAAACGGACCTGGACCCGTGATTCGACGGTCCCGGAGGGTCCGTAGGAAAATATAGGACTTGGGTGTATGCCCGGAACCGAATTCCGAGGTCCCAAGCCCGATAAATGAATTTTTGAAAGAAAATGATTTACTGAAAATATAAGAGTTTTTGGAAATTTTGTTATATTTGAAATTTATGGTATCGGGCCCTTATTTTGGTTCTGGAGCCCGGTACAGGTTCAATATGATATTTAAGCTGTGTCTGTGAAATTTGGTATGAAACAGAGGTCATTTGACGTGATTCGGACCCGTAGTTGTGAAATTTGATACTTTGGAAGTTTTGGAAATTTTCTTGGATTTTAATGCTAAATTCGTTGTTTAAGATGTTAATTTGGCGATTTGATCGCACGAGTAAGTCCGTAGGATGTTTTTGAGGTTGTGTACATGTTTGGTTTGTAGCTCCGAGGGCTCGAGTGAGTTTTGGGTAGGTTCCGAGGTGTTTAGAGTTGAAGAATCACTGCTGGTGCACCAGTTTTGGTGTGCCCGCACCTGCGAGCCTTGGGCCGCAGGTGCGAGACCGCAGGTGTGGATCCCCAGCGACAGGTGCGGTCCAACCCCAGCCAGCCCAATTCCGCAGGTGTGACACAATCTTCGCAGAAGCGGTTCCGCAGGTGCGGTCCTCAGTGGCCTAGCCCATTTCCACAGGTGCGATGGATTTTCCGCACCTGCGAAAGCACAAGTGCGACCTAGGCACCGCAGGTGCGAGGGTCGGGCAGTGTTTAAGTTAGATGTTTCACCCGATTTCATTTTCACTTCTTCACCAAAATAGGAGACCAAGGGCGATTTTCTCAAGAGAGTTTCTTCCCAAATCATAGCTAAGCGACCCCAAACTAGTTTCTTTCAATTTCCTAATGATTTCATAAACTTTTATCAAGAATTCTAGGGTTTTAATAGTAGAAAATTGGTGATTTGGTAGAGTTAGGGATTTTTGAATAATTGAAATTTAGCCCTCGTTTCGAGGTCGGATTTCGAGACTAATTACATATTCAGGATTGTGGGTGAATGGGTGATCGGGGTTTGGTCCGAACCTCGTGTTTTGACCAAGCGGGCCCGGGGTCGATTTTTGACTTTTTGGGAAGAATGATGTAAAACCTATAATTAAGCGTTGGGATGGAATTATTTGGCATTTATTGATGTTATTGAGTTGAATATGTCTAGATACAAGTGAATTGGAGTCAAATTCAAAAGGGAAAACGGTAGTCGAGGCTTGATTTTGGTCGTGGAATTTGAGGTGAGAGTTTGACTTAACCTTAGCTTGAGGGAATAGGTGTCATGTCCTATTTGCTATGTGTAAGTATTGTGTTCAACGTATAGGTGAGGTGCTGAGTACCTTTACGTTGGTGTCAGCATGCCCGTCAGTCGAATATTGTGATCTATGTTGTTTTGCGTTAAGTAATACTTGAGTTTCACTTTATTGTTATCCATGTTGGTTGAATTTCCTTGATATTGAACAGTGTTGAGTATTCGTTTCAGTCGAAGATTTTTATGTGAAGTTATGCACTAAGTGAGATTGGATATAGATGTTGACTCCCTTGCCGGGATGGTATTAATTCTACTGTTGACTCCCTTGTTGGGAGGTTATGGTTTATTTCCGTTTGCTCCGGTTTGGGTGAGGAAGAGTGTAAAAGCACGAAGGGTGATGTCGTGCCAATATTGTGATTTGTAAAAGCACGAAGGGTGATGTCGTGCCATGACATGAGAGATAATGCACGAAGGATAATTTCGTGCCATGATATTGTGAGGTAAAAGCACGAAGGGTGATGTCGTGCCGAATATATTGATTCCAATGGTGAGGACGAGAATAAAAGCACGAAGGGTGATGCCGTACACTTGTTTTCGAATTTCTATTATGTTGCTTAAATTGATATCTAAATTGTGCCTTACCTCGTTACTTTCATAAATTGATATTTCCTCCCCTCAGCATGTTTCCCCTTATGCTTAACTGTCTATTTCTCGTTGTATTATTTTTCTCCGTATATTGTTAAACTGCACAGGTTGAGTTTGGTTGTCGTGTCCTAGCCTCGTCACTACTTCGCCAAGGTTAGGCTCGGCACTTACTCAGTATATGGGGTGTGTTGTACTGATGCTACACTCTGCACTTTTGTGCAGATGCCGGTGTAGGACCCTACGGACCAAAGATCGAGGTTGCTGCCTTCACTCCAGTGGAGACCCCGAGGTAGTCCTGCAGGCGTCCGCAGGCCTTGGCGTCCCTTCTACTTCATTTGTATTTTGTTCTAGATATTCCAGAAACAGATGTATTTACTTTTGTTCAAACCCCTTATTTGTAGTATTCGTAGATAGTCCGTGGAAGTGTGACACTAAGTTCTGGGAGTTGTTATTATGGGTTTTGTGATAGTGTAAGACAAAAGGTTGTTAGATTCTATTTCTTCCGCACTTTTATTACTGCTGATTCGTACATCGCCTATTATCTGTAATAAATAAATGAAAGAGGTAAATAAACAGTAACGTTGGCTTTCCTAGCGGGTTCAACATTAGGCGCCATCACGGTCCCGACGGTGGGAAATTTGGGTCGTGACAACAAACTTCAGAATCCCTCCATTAACGCCTATTTCCTCTCTTATTCAAAAAACATTCTAAATTTTTACTCTCTTCTTCAAAAAATCACCTCCATTAACGTCTGTGCTTTGCTTGATTTTCAATGATGAAGAAAATAGCTTCAAAGATCAGCCCTAAAAAACATAAAGGATCCGATATTCCTACATTTGATTTGGGTGTTTTCTCAGAGAATTCACCCAAAAAGGTTTCAAAATCAGCTCATGCAAAAGAAGAAAACAAGCCCAGGCTTTCCTCTCGTGAAGATAGGGCAGAAGCTCTTAAAAAATAAAAGCACGATATTGATGCTGGTGAATCGTCGATACCTGTCAAATCCGCAAAAAATAAAGGCAAAGAGATTTCTTTCGATGATGATTTCGTCGAAGAAGAAGCTGTCATTAAGTTGCAAAAAAAGTTAGAGTGTCTCCTAATGTAAAACCTTCAAAAAAAGAAGAAAGTTCAAAAATCTTCTAAAACTGTTCCCCAACAATCTTTGGTGAAGGTAAAAATTTAGTAGTTTCAACAATATATTTTTTTTAAAGCTAAAAAAAATTGTTCTCATTCTTATGATTCGACATAATTTTTATTTTTGTAATTGTAGAAAATTTTGTGTAGATTATGTATATATATTGTAGATTTATGGTTTTTGATTGTATATACATTGTTATATAAATGTTTTGCCTGATTTTGACTCTGTTTTAAAGATTTTAGATAAATTATAATATAATTGTAGTTATTTTATTTATGTTTTTGACTCTATTTATCTGATTGTAGATAAATTGTATTATAAATGTCGTTATTTTGTTTTCTAGTTTTGAGCCTTGTTTTAATAACTTTCTTTTCCTTTTGCTGCAGAATGGACCATTTTTTACACCTCCTAATGTTGATTATGGGATCATTAGGTTTCAGACATTATCCGACCCCACTATTCCTGGCCAAATCAAGGATTTGCTGTCTGAAAATGGTTTAAAGCTTTTTAAGAAGATATATTTTGGTTATTTGCTTTCCTTGCCCAGAATATGTATGCAGAATCAAGAAATTCATCTTCTCATGAAGTATGAATTGAATGCATCTGGTTCTGTCTTTTTTTAGTATTTGATTTTTATTTTCTTTATTTTAGTTTTATTTGTTAAAACATGGCATC
>MDKI01011065.1:0-26786 GCA_005239505.1 Nicotiana paniculata | reverse complement strand
ACCTTTATCATAATTGTTTACAACACATTGTTAGTAATTGTTAGTTATTATTATTGTCAGTAATTAGTAAAACATGACCAATTTATATTAAAAAGTTGCGTATTCTAAAGCGCTGATTGATACGTAAATTCCCTGTGGGATCGACTCTGGGCATAATACCCCGGATTATATTTGCAACACCCGCTTAGTCTTTTATAAGACATAGTTGAGCGTGATCACATACGTATATGAGAACTTCAACAAAACAAAAGGATTCTGCAAATTATGGATACTCACAATGATTTCATCAAGGATATAACAATTTCGAAAATACAATGAAAGTTGAAAGTTCGGGTTGTTCGTCTGTGGGAAGTCCCGGATCGTTACAATCCAGACACTACTTTCTCCATTGAATTGGTTCTACAAGATGAAAAGATATTAAAGATCAAATTTATTTTACTTACTAATTCGTGTTGCATCTCTATTTTTAAGTTGCAAAATCTGGATTTATTGTTATGTTCTTCATACATTTTTAACGCTACTTTCCACGATTGGTTCTACAAGATTAGAAGATACTACAATAAATCACTTTTTTGTATTAAACTATATTCATTGCAACACTATTTTATGCTTCTACCGTTCTCTCTTCTCCAAGATGGAAAACTGTCATTCTCCAATGTCAATGGCCGTAAATTTTTGTGATATGTATCCAAGAGTCTCGTGATTTTAGGTTTGTCAGTAGTTTCTCTTAGGAAATAGTTTTGCCAGCTGTAGTTGCAAAATTGTCCTTCTCCAACATGAAAATGTGTTAAAAATCAATTTTTTAAACTTGCTAATTCGTTTTGCATCTCTATATTTTAAGTTGCAAAATCTGGATTTTTTTTTATGTTATTCATACATTTATTACCACTTTTTTTTCGATTGAATTGGTTCGACAAGATTAGAAGATACTACAAATTACTTTTTTTTTGTCTTACTAATTTGTTTTGCTTCTCTATTTCTTAAGTTGCAAATCGGGATTAACTCTGTTCTTCTTCCATTTTTTAATAACTATATGTATGTATTTAATGTGATTTCTTTGAAGGCGATCAGATACAAGTTTCTATTGGCAAGTCAGTGCTACATCTTTTCAAAACACAAATTAATGAGCTTGGATTATATGTTATGGCGAACTTTAGAACTTTATCGTTTGTCAAAATTAAAAAGAGGTTCAAAATCGCAAAACATAACTTAGGGCTCACATTTACTCAACGGACAACAGTGGCCGAAACATCTGATCCACTTTTCCCAATGAATATATTTGATCTGCGTCCATATGATCAATTGATAAATAAGGTTGGTGTAGACGAGACTGAATTATTCGGTAAAAATAACTTTACCTCAAAATTCTATTAATTATATTTTAAAAAATCTTATTTTAATATCTTATAATTCTTTATATGTGATAGGAGAAATAGTCTGTTTTAGTGAAGTAAAAATGCACATACAAGCTGGAGTTTCTAGGAAGTTTATGAATATCGAACTAGAAGATGATGAGTAAGAATAAACACTCAATCAATGATTATTGATGTTTTTGGAAATTCCATCAACTAAAATTTATGTATCTATTTTTATTTGTTAGGAGGAACAAGTTGTCTGCTACATTCTGGGGTGAATTTGCAGATCAAATTGTACCTCACCTGCTAAGTTCTAACAATCAACCTATTGTTGTTGTTA
This sequence comes from Nicotiana paniculata, assembly GCA_005239505.1. NCBI lineage: Eukaryota > Viridiplantae > Streptophyta > Magnoliopsida > Solanales > Solanaceae > Nicotiana > Nicotiana paniculata. The sequence goes on along the minus strand of MDKI01011065.1, from coordinate 25,091 downwards.
TGCAGCTTATAAAAGCACATAAATTTCAAGGTAAAATTATATTATTAACATGTCTTTATTTGGTAAAAAGTTATTCATTACATCTTATACATATGTTGTTTCGCAAGTTCATATATTGTGCGCAATAATAGATAGATTTTTCTCAATCTGACGAGTTTAAAACACGGTTTAAAATTCATTTTTCCCAGCAACTATACTCAAATCTATTTTTTTTAACTATACATTTGACTATTTAACTCTTTCTTTAATACAATTTACCTTTTGTTCGAGATAATTACTCTAAAAGGTTGACTCAAACCATCTCGCAACAAAGTTACTCCATCTCGGAGGAATTAGCAAAAGGCGTTGTTCAAGTTAAAACAATTGGCAAATTAGTGGAGTCTATAGAAGTAAGTAAACTATCTTGTGCATAATTATAACTATTTTGCTAATATGTTTTTTTTTCTATTTTGAGAAAATGTAAAAATCATGAAACCTTTCTTTATTGTTTGTATTGTTGTATAAGAAAAATTAATGTATAAATTTTTCCCTGTTTGTAAGTATTGTTTCCTGTGTAAAATTTTTTATTGCTAAAGCAAACATTTTTATAACTCTGACCATCTTTAAGTACTTATAAATGTTGTTTTCCCACATCAAAATGAGTAAATCATGCTTCATATCTTAAACTATCAGTTGGCGTTGTAGTAGCTGATGGATGAAAACCATATTATTTCTAATATAAAATATTTCTAATTTATATCAATCCCGATTCACACATATATCCTATCTTACAACTTCACTATATAATATTTTGATCGATGAAAACCATAATATTTCTAATATAAAATATTCCTAATTTAAATCAACCCCGATTCGCACATATATCCTATCTTACAACTTCACTATATGAAGTTTTATCAATTTAATAAACAGGAAGGTCCTTATTGGATTATTGCAAGTATTGAAAATTTATAACTTCAAAGAGGGTGGTCGTGTATCAGCTGCAAAAAGTGCCAAACGAAGGTGGATAAACTTGGAAACATTTATTGTTGCCTAAACCCAAAATGTAAAAATGAAGATTACTCAGCTGTGAATAGGTAATCACATAAGCTCTATTTCCTTAATCCATCAAAACATATATTTATATCTCAAATCAAACGTGCCTTTAGGTACAAGATTCAAGTTAGGGTCATGGATACTATTGCATATGTTTCACTATTGCTCTGGGACCAATATTTCTCATAGGCAAGTCTGCAAATGAATTGAAGGAAGGATTACTTCAGGTATATCAACTACTTATATGCATATTTTGTATTTTAAAAAAAATATTAACGCAAAATTTGGTTATAGAATATTGGTTGTGTTGATAAGGCTTCCTATCCAATGGAGTTGAATAACATTCTTCAAAGAAAACTCATGTTTAAGGTTATTATCAAGAGCTCGAACCTTCGTTTGCATCATGAAGTTTATAGTGTTGTTAAGCTTACCGATGATGACCAGCTGATACAGAAATATAGGGAAATGAAATGTCGGATTGAATCGCCGAAGCAGGGGTAAGACGAATAGATATGAATGCTGAAATGAGGTCTTCCCCCCTTACCTTAGTCAGACTGGCATGAAGCTTACCTGAGGAATTAGGAAGATGAAAGAAAGAAAAGCGGAAAAGGGGGATACCCCATAGACCAAAAGGGCATAGATCGATAAGATCCAAGAAAATAAAATACCCGCAGCAGAATCGGAAGACCTTTAGTAGATTGTTTTTAGGTCCAAGCGGTGAATCAGAAATCTTCCTTATGCCTACAAGCAAGAGTCTCCTAGGATTTCCTGCTCCACCTTCAGATGCCTTCACCGTATGTGATCTTCGCTCACAAACTTCATAACATATTTAAGTTTAGCTGTTCTGTTAAATTGCCAATTTTTACTCTATTTTTCAAACTCATTTATTTTTTATTGTTTGATAGGACCTGACTTCAATACTCATCAAGGCGTAGATGGAATGCAAGGTAAATACATCTCTAATTTTTACCATGACACTTACTTATAGATGTTTATGGATATATTTCTGTACAATTTTCAGATCTGGTATTTATCTTTTAAAACTATACAATTTTTGAATTTCACTTTGTTTAAGCATTTACAAAATAAATTTTATGAGAATGGGAATGAACCTGTGGGTTTGTAACAGAGTAGTAAAGAGGAGATGTTGTATGAAATACAGTGTCACATCGATCAAGCACAACATAAAATGAACCTTCTTCTAATAGGTTTTCTTTGAACAAAGCAATAGGAACTAAAGGTTTACTACTGATTTTAATTTTTTTTAAATGTAGGACTCTACTGAAGATAACGAGTTGATCGAAATTGCAAACACACCTGCAAATGTCGTAATAGTGGTTGAAGAAGATCCGAATGCACAGTTGTGTGGAAATAAGATCAAGAGAGCGTTTAAGAAGAATAAAACATCATAAGGTGTATGCATATGTAACAGTGGGAGGAACCAAAAACTGTCTTCTAAGTTAGTTTAGTAGTTTTATTAGTTATGAACAAGATATTTGTATCATTTCATGTTTTCCCTGCTACTGAACTTCTCCGGTTTAGTTTGTTTTGAAACTTCAATACTTATGGACAAGTAATTTGAAGCTTTTCATGGTATTTTATGTTATTGCCCTTTTGTTTTTATATGCATAAGACAAGCCATTGATTTCTACTACTCCATACATTTTTTTTGTTCGTGGAGAGGCTACTTGCCCATGTTTGTTATTTTTTGACCCATTTCACTGTTACGTTTGTTATATACGTGGTCGCGAAACTTCTTTCCATTCTTGGTTGATATATTTCTCCATCAAGCTATATAGATTGATGCCTCGTGAAGCTTTGATGTTTGATGGGTAGCCTTGAATTGATGTGAGGATGAAGCTATCTCATTTTGTTGATAGATTGACAATGGCAGGTTCGATCTACATCAATATAACGACGGAATTGAACTGTTGTATTATTAATTCTTTCAAAGTCTGTCGAATTTTGTGTCCACAAGGAAGTCGAGAAATTATGTAAATTATTTTGGCATTACACCATCGATTATAGGTTTGAACATTAAGCATGTGTTTGCAGCTTATTGCTCGATTTTTACGAAAATGGTAATACCCTGTTGTGGACTTGAATCTACTGTCAGGGATGATTATTCGAAGCAGTTTTTTGCCATAACTTTGGCTGCTGCATAAGTTTAATTTGAACTAAAATAGGAGTCTTTTCAACAACTAGACACTAACTTGTCCGAACCAAAAAATAAAGCGCCCTACATCATGCATCTTCACCACTGATGCGCGGATCGTTTCAACAAAACAAAGAGCAAAAAGAGAAAAGAACCTTCAAGCTGGTAGCCTCGCTCGAGATATTTATGAGAACATCAAATGCCTTTTTCATTGACGATTCTGAAAGGTGAAGCGAAGAGCCAAGAGACTGCCTCATTATTGAGAAAACACCAACCACTTGGAATTATTCTGACCTTTTAAATGCACAATGAAAGCTTGATATCAAAATCAAGTTGTAACTCTCCCAAACTGTGAGCAAAAAAAATATGGAAGCGTTAAAGATCTGCTACCAAAATGAGACGATGCACAACGCGCAAAGGTGTATAAAGTAGAATGACAGAAATTCAGAACAAAGTAGAAAAAAATCTGTATAAATCTACAAATATTGATGGATACGCTTTTTCTATATATGGTATTAATAGAAGTCCTTTTTCATACGGCGAAAGCAGATTGTGGTTTCGACGATCCTGCAGACTGCTATAATTTTTTTTGTCGGGGCACGCAAAGCTGTCAAAAGTAGAATGACCGAAAATCAAAACTGAGTTCAAAAGGATATCTTTATAAATCGACAAAGAATCTGGCGCTGATATATGTATATATTGTAGTTCAAGTAGTCATCTTTCCAAAGCACAAGCGGATCGTGCTTTGGGCGTTTCTGCGTAGAGATATTATTTTTTTAGCCAGGACACGCAAAGCTGAAAAAAACAGAAAACTAAAAATTCATAACTGATTCAAAAGCATATCTGTATAAATCAATCTACAACAGTTTTCTTTTAATGATGATGGTTCCATAAGTCCTCTTTCCAACGACACAACCAGATCATGCTTTGGGCAATTATGCATAGATATATGATTTTATTAGTCAGGACGCGCTGTAAAAAATAGGAAAACAGAAATTCATAATTGATTTCCAATGCTTGCAGAGTATGTGTTTAAGAAGAAGGAAACAACATACAGTGTTTGCAAATGTTACAATTGGAGAAACCAAAAACGGTCTTATAAGTTAGTTTTGTAGTTTTAAGACAATACATTGATTTCTACTACTCCATACATTTTTTTTGTTCGTGGAGAGGCTACTTGCCCGTGTTTTTTTTTTAAACCCATTTCACTGTTACATTTGTTCTATATATGGTCGAGAAACTTTTTTCATTCTTGGTTGATATATTTCTCCATCAAGCTATATAGATTGATACCTCGTGAAGCTTTCATGTTGATGGGTAGCCTTGAATTGATGTGAGGATGAAGCTATCTCATTTTGTTGATAGGTTGACAATGGCTGGAACTAGCATGGCAGGTTCGACCTACATCAATATTGCGATGGGATTTAGCTACTGTTTTATTAATTCTTTCAGTAGTCCGTAGAATATTGTCTCCACAAGGAAGTCGAGAAATGATGCAAATTTTTTTTACATTACACCATCGATTAGAGGTTGAACATTAAGCATATGTTTGCCGATTATTGCTCGATTTTTTAGGAAACCTCCACTTCCCACCAAGAGGTTGTGAGTTCGAGTCACCTCAAGAGCAAGGTGGGGGTTCATGGAGGGAAGGATGCCGAGGGTCTATTGGAAACAACCTCTCTACCTCTCCAGGTAGGAGTAAGGTCTGCGTACACACTATCCTCCCCAGACCCCATTTGTGAAATTATACTGCGTTGTTGGTGTTGTTGTTGTTGTAATACCCTATTGTGGACTTGAATCTACTGCCATGGATGATTTTTCCAAGCCTTTTTGTGCCATAATTTTGGTTGCTGCATAAGTTTTATTTGAATTAAAAATGCTTCTAAGACGATCGAACTAAAACAGAAGTGGAACTTCTGGTTGTAGGTGATTGGCAATTGATGCCGAAGCACAAAGCGGTTTGCTTGGATTCTGTTATCTTTAATCAATCATGTTGTAATCGACCATGTTTGCAGACATATGTAAACATGGAAATCACCTTACAACATAATTCACAGCATTTCAAATTATTTAAGGTCGCTATTGATAACAGTCTAATTCTTGCAGAAAACTTATCACATTCAAACCAAACACAAGGTAGAGAAAACACCAAAAGGTTGATATTGCACGATTGCACGCCTATGTACCTTGTGCAATTCTGTGGTATTTCACCTTTTTAATGGTATTGCTAATTAAGGTAAAAATTATGCAGGATACCTTATTTGGTCGCCCACATTTAATCTATATCCGCTTTTTTAAAAACTTTTAACTTATACCCACTTTTTAAATAACTTTAGCTCCTTTTTCCTCGCTGAGCTGAAGTCACCAGTTAAACTGAAGTTCGCCAGTTATAAAGACAAAACTTCAGCATACGGGGCTGAAGTTCCCCAGTTACAAAGACAAAACTTCAGCTCTAGAGCAGAAGTTTCCCAGTTACAAACTTCAACTTTATAAAGACAATTACAAAGACAGAACTTTAGCTCTAGAGCTAAAGTTTTTGTCTTTGTGAACTGAGGAACTTCAACCCAGTATGCTGAAGTTTTTGTCTTTATAACTAGGGAACTTCAGCCCCGTATGCTGAAGTTCCCCAGTTACAAAGACAAAACTTCAGCTGAAGTTCCCCAGTTCCCCAGTTACAAAGACAAAACTTCAGCTCTAGAGCTGAAGTTCCCCCAGTCCAGTGTATGCTGAAGTTTTTGTTTTATAACTGGAGAACTTCAGCCCCGTATGCTGAAGTTCCTCAGTTACAATACAACAGCTTCAACTCTAGATCTGAAGTTCGCAAGCTACTTCAGGCCCGTCTACTAGAATGCTGAAGTTTTGCGTGATTGCCTTTGCTACTTCAGCCCCGCATGCTGAAGTTATGCGTAAAAGCGGGTACGAATGTAATTTTTTTTACAAAGCGAGTATAAGTTAAAATGTGACACAAAAAGTGGGTACAGATGCAAAAGCACCCTAATTAAGTAATTGCCTAATTTGTGTTCCAGTTTGTCTAATTTCAATCTCTTAGGTTTTATCAAACAATCTTAATTATCATCAAGTAATCTTGAGCAGGCTCTATCTGTTGCCTTTCTCAAACAGTCTGATGCATGTAGCCAATAATTGAATTTTTTATTTCTTCCTTAACAACTGCTTATTAAAATGGATGAGTGTGTTTACGCATGACAATTTATGAATATTTCGAGCATTACATGTTTAAAAATAATAGCATTCGCATGCTTCTTTGTATATAATATTTTCTTATAAAAATTTATATTTAATATTCTCCGCGCGATACTAGTCCAAAGAATGCTGCGTCTATTGCCAGGTGTCCAAGTTGTAGTTACGCTCAGGCACAAAACTCAAAATGAATGTCGCGGCATGCTTATTTCGCATTTTCTTTTCATCTTGTAACTGATAAGTAAATACAAATTCATGGCAAAGAGTGCAGGTGAAGTAGTGTGTGTTACTGGAGGCAGCGGCTATATTGGTTCATGGCTGGTCCATTTCCTTCTCGAGCGTGGCTACACTGTTCACGCCACCGTCAAAGATCTCAGTCAGTCAACTCCCACCCCTTCTCTTCCTTTTTTTCTGGTTCAAGTAATTCCTAATTTCTCGACCTTTTTTTTTTCAGATGATGAGAAAGAGACGAAGCATTTACTTGCCTTAGAAGGGGCTGAATCCCGTCTCCTTCTTTTCCAAATTGATCTAATTAATTACGACTCAATTGTCCCCGCCATTACTGGTGCTGTCGGCGTTTTCCACCTTGCTTCCCCCTGCATTGTCGATCAAGTTAAAGATCCCGAGGTAAGGTCTTCAATCCCTTTAACGTTAACCTGTGTAATTCTTCCACCATAGGCTTAGACAGATTGAAAGAAATTAATTAGTACCCCTCTATGTTCATGTACTTGTTCTTGATATTGATTTAAATGAGTTTTGGTACTAATTTGCTACTCTCTTCTCTACTTGTGGTTGTGTGGTGTTACAGAATCATCTTCTGTCGCCAGCAATTAAAGGCACTATAAATGTACTTACAGCGTCAAAGGAGCTGGGGGTTAAGCGTGTGGTGGTCACCTCATCTGTATCGGCCATCATTCCAAGTCCTAATTGGCCGGCTGATCGTGTGAAAAATGAGGATTGCTGGACGGATATTGAATACTGCAAACAGAAAGGGGTACGCTCCTTTCTCTATCTTCTTTATCAAAATTATACCTTTCCCTTATCATACTTCCATTTTTTCTTTTCTGCTTGGATTGCCTTTGCCTTTCCTTTGCTTCTTAACATTGTATATGTGTTTTGGTTTCTTTGGCATTTGGATTAGAAAATGGTATGATTTTGAGATTGGTTTGGTTTCCTTTTGGTTCTCGGTAAACAGGATGTGATTTTGAGAGAATATGTCTTGTAATTGTTCTATAACACAAATCCAACCACAATGAAAGCTAAAGTTCAGCTGCCTCATGTACTTTACCTTTATCGCAAGTTTTCCGATGCAACCAACAGTTGGTCATAAGTTGGAAAAATCAATTTTTTTGTAATACGTCCCTTAATCCCTTAATCATACTGTAGTTGAGAATTTTTAGCTTGAAAAGAGCAATACAAGTTTAAGTGACAAGAGTATCCCCGGTGAATTACAAATGCATATTACAAGAGCATCTTTACTTATAGGCGTAGCTACAGGTCATATTACACTGATATTATAAATAAACATATACATAACATATGCGTGGTCACAAGTGAATACCCTTTGAAAGAGTCCTAAAGCATGACATGAACGGTACTTAGTGAGAATATCAGCAAATTGACACTCCGTCAGAAAATAATGGACAAGAATAGTCCCCTAAGCCACATGTTTTGTAAATTCAACTACAAGATGCTTTCTATATAATTGATATATAAGTTTCTATATAAGATACATGTTCTTACATTATCACAAAAGACAAGAGGTGGGCCGAAGAGGACTGTATACAAGCAAAGAAGCAACTTTCCCCTTGATGTGGTGAGACACACAATATCTTGCTCCTTAGAAGAGGAAGAAATAAGATTCTGATCAAAGAGAGCCAATCCAGTTGTAGACCTACAAGTATCAGGATAGCCATACGAAGTAGCGTCTAAATAAGCAGTGAGGAAAAACTAGAGAACTACTTCAAATCTAGCCCAAACTTAAGATTTCTTGCAATATAAAGCAAGATATTCTTTTATACCAATAAAATGAGAAGAATTAGGAGTGTGCACGCGTTGACTAGTTATATTCACTGCAATAGTAATGGCTGGCAAAGCAGGGTCAAATATTGTAAGGCACCCACCATACTACAGTATAAATTGCAATCGTCCAAATTAACATCCTCAATAGTGAACAAAATGGAAAGAACACTAATTCGGACTAAGCATACCAATGATTATTTGAAGGTTTTACCGTGAGATTAGTTAAGTCCATGATATATTCAAGCTGTTTGTAGTTGATTTTATGATCTTTGGCCAGCAAAGGAACAATTAGACCCTTCATAAGAAGTTGAAGATATATGAAAATATTTGAAATAGGAATACCCACATCGCAGTGCTATGACCAATGCAACAATGAGGCAAAGAAGATGAACATGTTGAAACACAAATCTAGTGCCATGTCATCATATTTATGCACCATGGCATTAGTCCAAAGTGTATTCTTCATCTCCTGTGTGGACATTGCAGCGCCAGATAGTAATTCTAAAGTTGCTAGCGTGTGTGAGCGTTGTTGCACCGACTTTTGAAATCATAAACCCTCTCCAATTCAAAAATGGTTTTGGATTGTAAATTTTTAGAAGGAGAAGGGACAATTCAACATGAAGGGATAAAGAAGAAAAAATAGAAGATGAACTCGATTAGCCACCCATCTTCAATGCAAGTTCTTCTTTCTCTTATTCTTTTTAAGTTTGTGTTGACATGAAATGTCTGAAATGCCTTTCTAGGTTGGGATGAGATGTAGTTGATTGATTAATTGATTTGTCATGAAGAAAGTAGTTTTCCTTGGTTTTCTTCACTTGTGTTATGGAGTAAATTATGTAGTTGGAGTGAAATTGAGCCCATGCTTGTTCAATCGTACTTGAGATTTGAACGCTTCTAGGTTTGGTTCAGTAGTAAGGATGCACAACTGAGTATCTGCGGTGGTAGTAAGGATGCACAACTGAGTATCTGTGGTGGGACACATATCACTATCTCAAATCTTGCTGATCACAAGAAGCCTGATAATTAAGCGAGGTAGAGAAGAGCGACAAGGCCATACCTTCTGGAGTTTCAACTTGTGGGTCAACTGGGGTTGCCGGCTAACTCACAGGAAATTTCTCGGTTATAAATATGTAAAATTTGTACCTTTGAGATGTGAGTTTCATATTCTCTTCGTTGAATGGCTACATTATCATACTTAGTCTCTTCATCCATGTATTATGAAATTGCACAAAATTTAACCAGGTTATGTTTAGTTATGCTCGAGTGAATAAAATCTAACGTGAGGTCAAATTAGGAGTTATGTTGATTCAAGAATACTCAAGTTATTATTGTTAAAGTATGCAATAATTTTGATTAAGCTATCCGATAGGAACAATAAGAAGATTTGTATGCAAAAAGTAGGAAAACTTCTTAAACCTTACAGCATATTGGAGTAACTAAATAAGAGTCTACTCTTGAGAATAATCATGGTTAGGTATCTCAGAGGTGGTCACTTCTATGTTAAAAGATGAATAGAAAATACGGGATTTTACTAATTCTTGAAAATTAGTTCCACAGCCGTCATGCGTCCTGAGTGAAATTAACCAAGAGTCTACCCGGGAGCAACATCAAGGTAAAGGACTTTCGAAACAGGAAGTGTCACCTGAAAATGACAATTTTATACTTCAGAATTGTATGGTTTAAAACCTGTGTTTAAATAAAACTGTAACAAGCATGTAGGTAAAGTTAAATCCTAACTATTAGCAACTTTGGTATTTCCGTTGAAACTTTTTTCTCATGTATTGCACGTATCTTTTGACCATTTGTTTAGTTAGATATTAGGAGGAATTAATTGAATCTCAACGTTTGGCTTCTCAAGCTACACGAATAAGAATCACGTGTTGTCGACTATATACTAGTCTTTTTGGGATCGACAATCTTTTTCACCTCTGCACTATTCACTTGATAGTGATGAGTAGACTGCTTTAACCTACACGATCAAGATTGCTAGCATACTTCTTTGAGAAAGATGCAAACAATTGGTCAAGCGAGGGATGCATACACTCGGAAAATAAGAGAGAGCATCCAAATCCTTGGTAGAAAACTCAGGACCAGAAGAGTAATCCCTGATGAGAGTCGATAAAACAACTTCTTATATATAATAACAAAAAGAGAGATAATGATTACCAAAAGAATTATGAAACCAATCAGATAATAACTCATGGCAAAAGCAATTGAGAAAAGTTTTTTCACATCAAATTGAATAGACCAACCACGAGAGAGAAAGAGATAGTCAAAGGACAAACATCTCATTGTAATGCCTGAGCATGGCCCTCGGCAATCATCAATGTGTTATAATAATCTAGAGAGTCACAAGACTTTTGATTTACAAGTAGACACACCTACAACCATCAACGGCCATGTATGACGTACATGTAACAAAAGACCTCATACCATTTGCAACTAGTATAGTAGACTCCTCTACAAAAACACTTCATCATCACTTAACTACACAGTTGAAACAAATAGGTTCTATAGGCAAAGAAGTCAACAACAACAACAATAATAACTACGCCTCAGTCCCAAACAATGTTGGGGTCGGCGATATGAATCCTACTTTAATTAAAGATTTGATTCTCTGATTCTTTTCCTATAATTAAGCTGGTCAACACTCCCCCTCAAGTTGGTGCAAAAATATCACACATACCCAACTTGCAAACTAGTGTATGGAAAGTCCATTTGTTGAGACCCTTGGTAAACACATCGGCTAGCTGCTTTTCAGATGACACATGGAACAAACTCAAGACACCACTTGTAACTTTTTCTTTGATGAAGTGTTAGAACAATTTCAACATGCTTTACTGGATTATGAGCTATATTAATGACAGCCTTGTTATCAGAATACAAGGAAACTTTCCTTTTTTTCAGACAATCTCAATTCCTCTAGTAGCTTTTGTAACCACAAAAGTTCACAGACACTCTGGGCCATAGCTCTGTATTATGCCTTTGCACTTGATCTAGCAACTACACTTTGCTTCTTGCTTCTCCAAGTAACTAAGTTTCCTCCTACGAGTGTACAATAAATAGATGTGGATCTTCTGTCCAGCCCAATCCGCATCCGCAAAGGCTTCTATATCTAGAGGTGACCATGTTTGGAGAACAACATACCTTTTTCGGGAGCAGATTCAAATACCACAAAAAGTGAACGACAACTTGCATATGAGGATCTAGGGGATAATGCATGAACTCACTCACCAGGCTGACTGAATAGGCTATGAGGGTGTTTGGATTGGCTTATTTTAAGTGCTTATTGGCTTTTAAGCACTTTTCTCGTTTTTTTGGTGTTTGACAATGATAAAAAATGCTTAAAAGTACTTACTTTTAGGCATGAAAAGTACAAAAATAAGTCAAAAGCCAAAAGTTGGGTATTACCAACTTATGACTTTTGGCTTTTAGCTTATAAGCAACTATTTAAATGCCCATCCAAACACCCTTTATGTCCAGTCTAGTGTGGGAGAGATAAATGGGTCTTCCAAAAATCTTTGATATCTTTCCTTATCAACTGACTTTCTAGTTCCGCTTTGTAACTTGTGATTACTTTCAATGAGATTGTGTCGATTTGCAACCTGCCATACTAGTTTCTTTCAAAAGATCCCAATTATACTTCCTTTGAGAAATAAAGTTTCCTCTTTTTGATCTAGCAAACTCAATTCCTAAGAAGTACTACAACCTCCCTAGATCTATGATTTCAAATTCTTGTGCCAACAACTTCTTCAATCGAGTCATCTCCTATCATTACTGTGTCATCAACATAAACTATGAGAAGAGTGAGTTGACCCTTTTGATGTCTTATGAAGAGGGTGTGATCAACATAGTTTTGTTGGTAGCCGAAGGAGATCAATCCTTTGCAGAATCTGTCAAACCAAGCTCTAGGGATTGCTTCAGTCCATACAAGGCCTTCTTGAATCTGTACACTTTTCTTTGACTTTGTTCGGTATCAAATCCAAGTCCATATAGACCTCTTCTTCTAAGTCTCCATGAAGAAATGCATTCTTCACATCAAATTGTTGCAAGTCCCAATCAAAATTAATTGCACTATACAAAATTATTCTGATAATGTTCATTTTAGCAACAGGGGCAAATGTCTCTTGATAATCTACTCCATAAGTCCGAGTGAATTCCTTAGCCACCAATTCTTGCTTTGAATCTTTCAATTGAGCCATCAGTGCTTCACACTGAAGACCCATTTGAAGCCAACCAACTTTTTTTTCGGGTGGTGAAGTGACAAGTTCCTAAGTTTCATTTTTTGACAAGGCATTCATTTCTTCAATCATATCTTGCTTCCATTTAATATCTACAAAAGCTTCCCTCCAATTTTGGGGAATAGATACAGAAGAAATAGACAAGGCAACGACTCTATATGAGGGAGACAAAAAATTATAGGAGACATAATTAGATAAATGATGTTTGGTGGTGCAAGATCTGACTCCTTTTCTGTGAGCAATAGGTATATCTAACTTATTAGGAAAGGTAGGTAACTTACCAGTAGTTGAAGGTTCAGCTTCGGCGAATTGCATGATGACTTCTTCTGCTCTATTTCTCCTTGAGTAAGTTTTCAAATCAGGTCTATCCAAACACCCAATAGTCTCGCCCTGTTTTATAACTTCAATTTTACTTTCCCTTGTGGTATTGGCAATGGTTTCAACAATAGAACTCGGGAGAATCATCTCTTATCTTTGATAGCTCTCAGCCTGAAGAGGTGATGATGTAATACTGAAATAGGGCTCAGATTCTCGAAAGATAACATCCATGCCGACAAAGATTCTCCTACAGGGAGGGTGATAGCATTTGTACCCTTTCTGTGTTGGAGAATTCCCAATAAAGACACACTTAAAAGCTCTAGAATCAAGTTTCCCAAAGTTCGTAGTGTGAAGAAAGCAGACACACCCAAATATCTTCGGAGGAACAATATAATCATTCTTATCCTTTAATGCTTCCAGAGGAGTCTGAAAATTGCGCATTTTTAGTGGCATTCTATTGATGAGATATGCAACTACTAAAATGGCATCCCTAGTAAGGTCTTGGTAGATTCGTGGTAAACATAAAAGATCTTGCCACTAGTGTAAGGACAACTAGTTTGATGGATTATCCCATAAAACTCCAAATAAGCACCAAAATTTGTATCCATGTATTCTGTGCCATTGTCAGTACGGAAGATTTTTATTTTGGCCTCAAATTGAGTGCAAATCATCTTATAAAATGATTGAAAGCAGGCGAAAACTTCACTTTTGGCCTTTAACAAATACACCTAAGTCATTCTAGTGCAACAATCTATAAAAGTAACAAACCATCTATTACCAGATAAAGAAATTGTTTGAGTAGGACACCACACATCAAAATGAATAGTCGAAAAAAGAGTTGTACTTTTGTTATCACTAAGAGGATAAGAGTTTCAAGTATACTTGGCAAATTCACAAGCATCACAAAACAAAGATTCAAACTCCAATTCGGGAAAACAAACTAGGATATAACTACTTTAAGGCCAAAAATGATGGGTGCCTCAACTGTCTATGCCACTGTATTATTTCTTTGTTGACATCCTTATTTCCTCCAAAAAAAGACCTGACCAAGGTCTCGAGTTTCATTAATCCAATATAAGTAATCATGCAATCTACCACTGCCAATCCTCTTCCTTGTTTGAAGATTTTGAAAAACGCAATGATAAGGAAAGAACTCGACATTATAGTTTAGTTTTTCGGTGATGACGCTAACAGATAACTGGTTAACAAGAAACTCAAGTACATGGAGAACAGATGATAATGTAATATCAGGTGTACAAACAATAGCACCTGTTCCAGAGATAGGAGTTAGGGAGCCATTGACTACTCTGACATAATCCCCTTCGGAACTGGGAGAGTAGTTTTGAAAGCCGGTTTGAAAGCCTGTCATGTGTCTATTCGCACCAAAATCGTAAAGGCAATACGTGACTGCATGTAATTGGAAGTTGCAATATTAGAAGAGTCAAGTTTATTCAGGAGACGGATCCAAAGACAAAGCTTCTTCAGAAGCAGTTTCTCTGGTTGTCTCCATATTTTCTGCAATATTAGCTTGAAGCCTTGATGGACCTACACGTTTTCCTCCATGATCTCTAGTTGGTCTACCATGTAGTTTCCAGCATGTCTCCTTTGCATGCTTTGGCTTTCCACAGTAATCACAGTGCATCTAATCTTTATTAGAAGTGAACGCGTTTGGTTGTTCATGAGACACAGCTAACCTGAACTTCTCCATTGGTGCTGAATAAAGCATGACCCCTCGTCGACTCTCTTCCTCTTGAACATAAGAGTATGCATCCTCAAGAAAAGGAAAAAGAACTTTACCGAGAACTTGAACGTTGAACCCTGATCTGATCATATTCTTGATTCAAACCGGCTAGAAAATCATAGACCCTTTTCTTTTCAATCTATCGGCATCATCAGTACACTTTGCTTGGGATCCTGATAGTAGTCAATCTCCTGTCATAACCCGCTTAACTCGAAATAATAATCAGTGATAGTCAGTTCACCTTGCTTAGTCGTATGAATTTTGTTTCGAATTTCAAAAATCTGGGCATCATTTCCCTTGCGAGAACAAGTGCGCTTGGCTGAATTCCAGATTTTTCAGTAGTATGAAGCAACAAATATTGTTTAGAAATTCGAGGGTGCATAGTATCCAAAACCCAAGTTATAACAAGGGAATTATCATAATCCATTGACTATAAGTAGCATCAGTCACAACAGGTTGTTTCTTTTCTCCCTTAATATAACCAATTATTTTTCAGGATTTAATAAACAACAAACAAGCCCTTGACCAGGCAAGATACGAACTATCACCATCCAATTTTACCATAGTAATAACATGTGAAACAAAATTATTGTTATCTACTGTTTTTGAATCCCCCATATTTTTGAACAATCCGAAGCACCAAAAAAATTCCGGAATATTAATGCTAAATAGAAGAACCTGGTTACCCAAAACAGCCTTCAAAATCTGAAGAAAGGCTACTGTAGCTAACTGGTTACGCCAGACTTGTCTTCTAGTGTTTGAAAAAATCTGAAAGTAGTTTGGGTCGATCGTACAGTAGATGTAATCCTTCCAGCGGTACCAGTTTTTGTACAGAACTGGCGGAAGGTGTGAAAAAGAGCTTTGGGCAGAAACTTTAGCAAGAAAACTATAAGAAAGAGGGAGAAAACTCAACCTATTGAACCCTAGTGCTTCAGAGTGAGAAAACTCACCTCAAAAGGGCAGCAATGACTATGATACCATGATGAAATTGAGAAGAAGAGAAGACTCTCTTTGTATTTCAATGTATGTTTTACATCCTACTGATACATGCTTTTATATAATAGTCCTGCAGCTATTCTAGGAAAGAAAATAAACGAAAATAATGAGAGAATATTCCGTTACAGTATAATCTTCCTACAATCAAGCTATTAATTAAAGATTTGATTCTCTGATTCTTCTCCTATAATTAAGCTGGTCAACAATATGTGTATATATATACACACGCGCACATTGACATATATATAATAGTAAATAATAATAAGAAAAATAGTAATAATATTAAAAATTCTCTAACAAATTTAAAGCCTATTCCTAACTAGTAAGTATTACCTATATAGATCTTTTTCCATTGTGCTCTATTTTTAAGTTTGCATTGATTCCAAGAATTTATAGGTCGTTCGAGGTAATCTTTTCCATGTGATTTTAGGTCTACCTCGTCTCAAGGGGCCTTCTCTCATTTTATCCCCAATGCGTACTACTTGCACCTTCTAGCGAATGTGGTCATTTTTAATCTTATCTAATCTTGTACGATCGTGCATCCGTCTGAGCATTCGCATCTGTGCAACATTCATCTTGCGGATACTTTGGAGTTTAGCAACCCAACATTTACTACCATATAACATTGTTGGTCTTATACCCGTTCTATAGAACTTACCTTTCACTTTGATAGGCATCCTTTTATCACATGGCACTCCCTTAGCACTTCTCCATTTAAACCATCTAGTTTTAATCCTATGAGTAACATTGTAAGTTTGTAACGACCCAATCGATCGTTTTGAGCATTTGCATTTCTAGTCGGTGATTTGAAGTCGTGAGTAGCTTCATATGATGTATTATGACTTGCGTGTATGGTCGGTTTCGGTTTTCGAGCAGTTCGGGATTGATTTGGAAGAATGATTCTCAATTTGGATACTTTGAGTTGGAAGAGTTGACCAAGTTTTACTTTTGTGTATTTGACCTTGGATCGGAGTTTTGACGATTCCATTAGGTCCGGATGGTGATTTTTGACTTAGGCATATGCCCGAATTCATATTGGGATGTTTCTAGAATGTTTTGGCTTGAATTGGCGAAAGTTGGCAATTTGAAGGTTTGGAAAGTTCATAGGTTTGACCGGGAGTTGACTTCGATGTCGTCGGGTTCGGATTGTTGTTTCGGGAGTTGGAATAGGTTGATTATGTAGAATTGGGAAATTGATGAGCTGAATTGCTTGATTGGATTATTATAGAAGCAAAAAAATATCACTCAAACAGAAAGCAGGGAGATGGAAGGGCACGAGGATGATATTTCTCAACAAAGTCAATTTATAACATATTACTTTTCTCGCTCCTCAATTTGGATCCCAGAGCATTGAGAAAACTGGACTTTTTCTAAACAGCAGCCAGCGCCGGAAGCCACTCTGATAAAAGAGGATTTAGGAAAGGGAGGACAGACTATCAGTTGGTGATTCACGTGACAGGAAGCAGAAGAAGGGGTAAACCATTTGTTGCTGAATCGTCCAACTGCATACATATATGGTGTAGAATATGGAATATTTGCGAGTTGAATGGATGATGTCATGAATCATTAGAGGTGGAAGCTTAGAAAGAAGAGAGAGAAAAAGAGTATGATGGGAAGAGGCTCCTTTGGCACTCATATGGACCATTTGGAGTAACTGAATTGCTTTTGGAGAGTGGAAATAACCTTGTAGAAGTTAGTGGAACCTTATAGTTCTTTTAAACATTTGGAGCATATGATGTTTAAAAAAGTGTCTATATAGTATGCTCTTAGTGGAGAATTACAATTTTTTTTTTTTGATACTGTTTTCTGTAATAAAATCTTACCTTATCCAAAATAAGAAAGATAAAGAATACAATTTTTTGTGTAAAACTCTCTACTCTGGTTTATATCTTGCATGTGGGATTTCCTCATGGAATCAGTGAATTTTAGCTTCGTAAAGAGAAAATATTGCTGCTATGTATAACGTTGTTTAAAATGATCTTTAGTTTGTATCCCTACAAGCACCTTTCTTTAAATGTGACATGCACTGATTCCTTAGGTATGGTATCCCTTATCAAAAACACTTGCTGAAAAAGCTTCTTGGGAATTTAGCAAGGAAAAAGATTTGGATATTGTTGTGGTGAATCCAGGAACTGTAATGGGTCCCATGCTCCCACCAACTCTTAATGCCAGCATGCTCATGATTCTTCGTCTTCTTCAAGGTAACATTTGAGTAATGATCGCTACGCCTCTGTGCTGAAGCTTTTCCCCAGCATCATATTACTTTAGTTATGAAACTTTGTTGACATGACATGCCTTGTCATTTGTATTTATGCTCAGGCTGCACCACTACGTATGAAGATTTCTTTATGGGACTAGTCCATGTCAAGGATGTGGCGTTAGCTCATATTCTTGCTTATGAAAACAATTCAGCAAAAGGAAGGCACTTGTGTGTTGAAGCCATAACTCACTATGGTGACTTTGCCGCTAAGGTTGCAGAGCTTTACCCTGAATATAACATTCCTCGGTAATACTGATCTTTTATCCCTGCTTACTTATGCCAAGCTTCTAAAATCAACTTATTTTGAGAAGTGCTTTTCTCAAAGTACTTTTAAAAAAAATGCTTTTGGTGAGAAGGAATTTGTGTTTGGCTAATTAATTTGAAAAACACTTTTGAACAGTAATTAGTGTTTGACCAAGCTTTTGAAAACTGCTTCTCAGTATATTTTTCTCAAAAGTGATTCTCAAAAAAGTGCTTTTGGAAAGAAGCTGCTTTTTTCCGCTTCTCAAAAACTGTTTCTGCTTCTCCTCAAAAACACCTTTTTTCCTTCAAAAAACTTGGCCAAACACCTCAATTTTTGGCCAAACAGGCTATTATTCTCTTTCACATTGTTTTGAGATATTTGATGACTCAAACTATTGCAGAACCCTTTGAGTTTGTAGTAAAAAATTACCTCGTCTTGATCAGGTTGCCAAAAGATACTCAACCTGGACTATTAAGGGCCAAGGATGGAGGTAAGAAGTTGATGGATTTGGGACTACAATTTATTGACATGGAGCAAATAATTAGGGACTCTGTTGAGAGTTTGAAGATCAAGGGCTTTATTTCTTAAATGTCCATAGCTGGAACTACAGTGGCATCTTCTGTACTACTAGCTGTAAGGAAATAAAACTATTTGTAAATTGACCTATTATATCATATGACGTGATTTGTCATTTCAAGTCAACATCTTGAAATAAAACAACAAAGTCACAAGTGGTTACACCTGTTATGTTATTTAGATATAACTACATTCTGGAGGAAACTAATGACAGTGGCTTTAGTGACATACTCCTACAAATGATAGTTTTAAAGTGTTTAAGTTTCCACTATCCAAACAAAAATAGTTTACGAGGGTTTTGGTGCACTTTAGGGTCGTTTGGTAGGGTGTATACGAATAGTGTGGAATAAGGTGTATCAGTAAGACATGGATTAGTAATGCATGAGTTAGTAATGCAAGCATTAGTTATGCAGATATTATTTTGAGGAAATTATGGGGACAACCTATTAAAGATATTATTTTGAGGAATTTATGGGGACTACCTATTAAACTTAAATTAATTATCCGGTTGTACCCACTTGGATAATAATTACTATACATACCTATTCTTTATAAAATTATTACTCTTCCATCCATTAAGAAAGTCTTTAAAGTCCTCGGGGGCAATGAATCTATACCTAGCCCACACTTGATCATCCTTCCTTCATCCAAGGTAAGAAATATTTTACTTCTCTCTTCATCTATTTTCTCTATTTGTTCTTGCTTTTATTTTCATATAAGTGAAATTGTTTATTTGATAGACAATCTTTTTATAATATCCGCAAAGTAAAATATTTACAAATTAATGGGTGCACGGAGTAGCAGTTTTTGTTTAGTTATGTGATGTTTTTGTGTATAAAACAAAAAAAGTTTGCTCAATATCTACGAGTTACGATTCAATTAACTCACTACATGCATGTAGTTTAATTTTCTCTTGCTGAATGAAATATTTGCCTATTGAATACCTTTCATCGCCACAAAATGCTCACTCTCCCTCCCTACAAATTTTAGATTTTCTTGTCGCTATTTGTTCTAGTTCGAGTCATTTTTTAGAATTTAATTGTGATTTTGGTGCTACTAGATATTGCTTACAGTACCTTCTAGAAGTTCATACTAAAATTTGATCAAAGTTGGAGCCGATTCGAAGTGATTGAGATCAAAATTTTCAGTTGAAAATCGTAAAAGAACACAGTTACCTAACAATATACCACTACAGTATACAATATGTTGTAGAAGTAGATAACTATATTGCAATAGTAGTTGTAATAATGGAAGAGAAACATAATTACCTAACAGTATACCGCAACGATATATAATATACTATAAGAGTATATAGCTATACTGCAACAGTATAATATACAATATATTATAATGATATACTATAATAATATGCAATATACTGCAACAATATGCTGTAACAGTATACAATATACTATAATAATATACTTCGACTCTAGGTGCTATTGTGCAAAGCTAAATTCTTGGTTATAGTAACATTATATTGTTATATTATACAATATAATACAACGATATATCATAATAAATAAGTTAGTTTTTTAATTTTTTCCAACTAGGTCCTTGCAAATATTTTCTTAAATGAATTTTTTGATAAAGTTTCATGAAAATAATGTTCATTGTATAAGAAATAGGTGTCCGAAGACATAAAACAGTAATATGGGAAAAAGGGAATTTAAAAAAAAAAAGTTGAATGAAATTAGAAATGGCACGATTAAAAAAATAAACAAAAGGAAAGAAAAATAAAAAAAAATGAAAAGAACACATGCCAAATTGAGTATACAACCAGATTATGGTGAATAAAGAATAATAGTTCTAGAAAAAAAATATGAACAGAAAAAGAAAAAAAGATAAATAAATAAAAACGAGAAAAAAATAAAAGGAGAAAAGAAAGAACATGAGAAAAAAAAAAATAATCACCCACAAAAGCTACTATGGGTATGAAAGGTAATTAGTTTGGTGGATAGAAAAACTAATGGGTAGGTAGGGGTAATTAGTTTAGTTTTTATGGGTAAAACTATAAAACTCCCTATTATTTTTTATCTATTGTTTGATGTGGTGTATTAGATTTATAATGCATTGCATACTTTTTAAGCAAAATAGATGTTTACAAAAATACCCTCCATATTCTCTAGCTTTTAGGGATTTTAAGGATAATTTTGTCGTTAACCATGCTAATGCATTCATTAATAGCCTTGGTATTCTAATGCCATGGTTTTTTATGCATTCCTTATGCATAAGATAATGCCAAGTATGATGTATAACTAATGCAAGTATTAGTTATACACAAATTAAAAAAATATACCAAACAAGATATTAGTAATGCAAGCATTAGCTTTTCTAATATCTCCTACCAAACTACCTCTTAGTGACATACGAGGGTCTTTCAAGCTTCTTGCACATCCTTCAATGAAGACTTTAGATTATCATAAAGACTATTTTGTCTAAATTGTAGGTAATTTAGACAAAAAACTGATTAATGACTTTTGTTTTTGAAAATGTCAAATATTTTGAATCTAAGCTTTCTAAATAAATAATAAGGGAAACTGCTAGTTATGTCAGCCCTATGTAAGTTAATACAAATTAGCCAATTTATAAAATATTGTCAATATTAGTCAATTAGCTTTTTGTAGCTAAAAAGATGTTAAATTTTTCTTTCTTTTTAAGTGATGTTGTTGGAATAGATTGGATACATCTTAAGGAGTTTAAATCTTAATTTTGGGATGAATTTGATATAGTTTTGAAGTGGTTTGAATTGAAAATACGAAGTAGAAGATGAACATGAAAAATGATGATACATGTGTTACAATGTGTCTCATTTGTGTATCACATATTTATCGTATTTGTATCAAACGTGTATCACATGTATATCCATGTATACCTATTGTGAGAACCTAATTTTTGACCATATAGATTTTTCATCATTTTTAGTATGTAAATAATATTAAGTTTAATTTATATGTTTTACCTTTTTATAAGTTTTTTTGAGAAAATTGAAAATGATAAAAATAGTCACATTTTAGTATAGGTTTATTTTCATTTACAAAAAAAGAAAAGTTTTCAAACATTTATTTATTTAGTTTAGTGTAATTTGTAAGATAGAGGTTTTTTGATAAATGAACATCGAGTAATTAGTATTTGATCTTGCTATTTTAATTTAATAATAGTATTTTATCTTATTTAAAAAAAAAGAAAAAAAAAGAAAATGGTCTTTCAAGTGGAATCCTGTTTCCCTGTAATCACGTGCCATTCTCCTCATTTTATTTTATTCAAAGATTCTTTATCTTTTGAACCAATATACTTTGGCCACCTCACTTCTACATTATTTCCTTCTAATAAACTCACAGATTCCATCCTTGGCACCATTCTTAAGGCACGACATACACATTTTGGAGATATATATTTTAGTTTTCAGTTTTATTAGGATTTTCTTCATATTTATCAATTTTCCCCATGTCAAATGGGATCCTCCTAAACAAACTCAATATTGATGGAGCATTTAAAGATGGCGCAGGAGGTATAGGCGGAGTTTTTCGAAATAATAAAAGAGATTGGGTGCTAGGCTACTACATGCAGATTCCTCACTCTGATCCTACATATTGCGAGCTCATATCACTTCTGCATGATCTAAAATTAGCTTATGCTCATGGCCTTCATCTCTGGAGGTCGATACAGACTCAACAGAGATTATTAACATGTTTACAACTAACTCCCTACAATATACATCTATTTTACATGATTGTAGGATACTAAGGCAGCAACTAGGAGATTCAGAATTCAAACACTGTTTTCAGGAGCAAAATAAAGTGGCTGACTTGCTAGCTAAGAAGGATTGTAATTGAAAAAATTGGTGCTTCAACTATTTTAGTACTACCACCAACTGCTATTTTGCCTAGTCTTACATTGGATATTTCTGGAGCTACATATCGTAGATCTATCTCTAATGATGTTTCTAATGTTTTGGCCAACCTTGACAACTTAGATTCTCAGAGGAGCATATTTAGTTGTACGAACAATATTTAATTTTATATATTTGCTTCTCTTTTGACCCAAAAATAAAAGTTTGGGTAGGGATCACACGTTTTCTCCTTCTTCCTTTCTAGCATTCCAAGCTCATAGAGCTATATATAAACACACACAAAACGCAGAAAAAAGGGAGGACGAAACAGATCTGAGAAAAAGGTAACGAAAAAACCCAAAGAAAAAGAGTGAGTGTCTTCTTCTTCCTTGAGCAAAACAGCCGCAACTCCTCCAGTTTTCTCCCTTAAAAAGCCATTCACCATATAAACTCATCTCTTCTCCTCCACAAAGACCCAACATCTTTCTCTAATGGAAGTAGCTCACAAAAGTTCATGAAAATGCCTCTATGGATATACTACTAAAAATCCGAAAAAAGCGACCACAAAAAGCGACCAAAATTGGTCGTTAAACAGTGAAAAAACGACCAAAATGCGTCTAACCTGGCTTGGTCGCTATTTTGTTGGTCCCTTTAACTTAGGGATCAAAGTACTTTGGTCTCTAAAGTAAAATGACCAAATATTCCAAGTGTACAATATAGCGACCAACTTTGGTCGCTTTAATATTTTAATAATATAAATTTAGCGACCAAAGTTGGTCGCTTTTTTATTTATTTATTTTTTTAACTTTTTTTTAAAAATAAACGACCACAATTGGTCGCTAATTTATAGAATTTAATTTGTTTTTATACATAAGCGACCAAAATTGGTTGCTAATTCCCAAAATATTTTTTTTAAAAGTATAGCGACCAAAGTTGGTCGCTTTTCTGGAAATTTGGGTTAATTAGCGACCAACCTTGGTTGCTATTGCCCAGATTTTTTTTTTTAAAATAGAAAAGCGTATAATTTTGGCAGAAACTCCCTGTTTTGGTAGCTACACCACCTTTCAGCATACCAAATTCCCTATTACAAGCAACAACAACAACAACAATACCAACAACAACAACAAAACCACCACCACCACCACCAACAACAACAATAATAACACAACAAAAATATTAAAACCAACAAAGTAAAGTTCAATAGAAAACACATTAAACTAATAAAACTAAGTTAACGCTTATTACAAGCCCATTCGAAAATCGGTTCTATTGTCTAGTTCAAAGTATATAAAAGTACTCAAGTAAAACTAAGTATATAAAACTAAGTGTTCTTTCAGCATCCTCGTCCGAAAGTTGGATTGCCTCGCCCGACTCATTAGGTGGATGACTGCGTATGAATTCCTCCACGTCAGCTGTGAAGCGACCCTATAAGAAAAATTACATTGAATTAGTAAATCAAAATACTTAATAAAAAGTAAAAAACTTACATGTACAGTCGAGGCTTGGCCCTCGACCCACCTTTCTGGATCAGTCTCTTTCTTCTTCTTTACAATATGAGTCTCATTAAATAGATCATCTTGCTTCATTGGCATCATAAAGCTGTCTGGTGGCTTTGGTGATTATCCTCGTAGTAATATTACTCGAAATGAAATTGAATACAGAGAATAACTTGGATACAGTACCTGACAAAGTGTGTCTTTGATCAATTGTTGTTCTCATTAGCGACAATGATGATGAGAAGGCAATGTCATGTGTTTCAAACAGTGATGGTGTAGGTAAGAATTTAACATTTCCTAAGTTGATAAAAGAAGAGGTTATAGAGGAATTCTCTACTTCATTTTTCAAGAGGAAAAGAAGTTTAATTGGAAGTGACAAGGTTGATGGTAATGGAAAGTTGTCCGTTGCTCATGGCAGTTCCCATAAAACGGGGATCATAAGACTCTGTGATGACGAAGACGAAATGAAGTTTTATTCTCAACTTTCTTCCAAGTCTGATCCGTACAAGCTTAATGGGATTGGTGATATTTCTTCGGATTCAGATAATGATTTGAGTGACAAATGTATGAAAGTGCTAATCAAAAGAATTAAAGGTAAAATATTTTTCTTAGAAGAGAAGGATGTTGAACTCTGCATGAACGTGATACGTGCACTTTATAGGCAGCAAATTTCTCCAAACTTCTCTTCCTTAGAGTCAACAAATGCAAATGTTGAACCACCACCTGTGTCACGACCCAAAAATCCCTAAGGTCGTGATGGCGCCGGACAATATTGTCAGGCAAGCCAATCATTAATTAGTAGAAATAAATTCCTGTTTAACATTTATAAAAAAATCATTTCCTTTCACTTTATTATATATTAACCAAATAAAATATGTTAATTTAAAAACAATGGTTTGAATACTACACTTTGACAAATATATCCCAACACATCCCAGAACCCGGTGTCACAAGTACATGAGCAATTCCTAAGAATT
>MDKI01126503.1:0-19191 GCA_005239505.1 Nicotiana paniculata | reverse complement strand
AATGCGCATAAAATGTAAGGTATATCACATGTTAAACTATGCATTTTAGTCTCGCATCAACAACCGACCCCTTGTACTCGTGAGTGTCGAGCCTAACCTCGACGAAGTAATGGCGAGACTAATACAAAACACCCAGATATTAAACCTGTGCAGATAACAATATATGTACAAGAAAGACAAAAATAACATCTAAAACATGTACTACTGGGAGGGGAACATGCCAATGGGGAAAATCAGATATAAAAGTTACTACATATATGATAAGTGGAGCAGTCGATATGCCTTTAATCAGCATCACCCTTCGTGCTTTTACTCTCAACCTCATAATGAAACAAAATGTTGCACGACATCACCCTTCGTGCTTTTACTCTCAACCTCACAATGCACGACACGACATCACCCTTCGTGCATTACCTTCTAAATATGGTACGACATCACCCTTCGTGCATTAACACTCACAATATGGCACGAATTACCCTTCGTGCATTAACACTCTCCCTCACAACATAACAATGAACAGTATAGACCAGGGAGATAGAATTCAACAATAACAAGCTTTACCTCAACAATGGTTCCACCATACCAATCTCAACTTTAGATTCAATTCTCAATTATCACCAAAATTGCGTAAACAAAATAAGACTATCAATTTAGCAAGTCAATAATCTAAGCATGGATAATAACTCAAAGTAAATAATAAACTACATGGAACAAGCCCACCCGCATGCTATAACCCGACAAACAACACATAAGTACTCGTCACCTCACATATACATTGTACCCAATATCAAACAAGTATCAATTAGGTAGACAAATCATATTCCCTCGAGTCAAGGTTAACCACGACACTTACCTCGCTCCAAAAGGTCCACTCACAACTCAATCAAGGCCTTGCCTCTCAAACAAGCCTCCAAACCAATATATTCTAGCAAATTACCAACCAAACGATTCAAATTAAGCCTTAGGAACTACCTACGATTGCAAAGAATTCAATTTAGGCCATTTTTGAAAAAGTCAATCCCCGGGTCTGCTTGGTCCAATCCCGAAGTTCGGACCAAAACCCGATTACCCATTCACCACGATCCCGATTATGTAATTTGTTTTGGTATCTGATCTCAATTTGATGTCTAAATCTCCAATTTACTAAATCCCTAATTTCTACCCAAAACCCCCAATTCCAACATAAAAATTCTATATTTTAGGTTGAAAACTTCTGAAATTTAAAGAAAGATTGAAAGGAGTTAGGTTAGAATCACTTACCAATGATTTCGGGAAGAAAGGATCTTGGAAAAATTGCCTCTAGGGTTCTAGGTTTTGAAAATTTTAAGAATGAATCAAAAATCCCGTCTAAGTTATATTTGATTAGTTGCAGATGTCGTATTTGCGACTGGGGTTCGCAAATGTGAGCCCCGCAAATGCAAAAATCATCACACTCATGCTTTCTTCACAAATGCGAACTCTGTTCCATTCGCAAATGCGACCCATTGATTGCATTTGCGATTATTGTCTACCCAGCTCCCCCTTCGCAAATGCGAAAACATGTGGCCCAGCTACTCTTCACAAATCCGATGACTACCTCACAAATGCAAACCCATCAGAGGTCGCAAATGCGAAGCCTGATCTCACAAATGCGAGATCAGAGGCCTGCACCAGAACTGAAACACCACCAACATTTTCTAAGTCCAAATTCACTCTGTAGCCTATCTGAAACTCACCCGAGCCCTCGGGGATCTAAACCAACTATGCACACAAGTCTAAAAACATCATACAAACTTTCTCGCGCGATCAAATTGTCAAAATAAGACCTAAAACTACGAATTGAATACCAAATCAAATGAAAATTTCAAGAAAACTTTGAAACTTCTATTTTCACAACCGGACGTCCGAATCACGTCAAACCAACTCCGTTTCTCACCAAATTTGACAAAAAAGTCATAAATATAGTATTGAACTACACCGGAATCCGAACACGATATCCAAAAGTCAAACATTGGTCAACCATTTAAACTCATTAAGCCTTTAATTTTTAAATTTATATAAAATGCGATTACTCGGGCTAGGGATTTCCGAATTCAATTCCGGGCATATTCCCAAGTCCCAAATTATGATACGAACCCACCGAGACCGTCAAAACACAAGTCCCAATTGGATCCATTTTCTCAAAATGTTGACCGAAGTCAACTCAAGTGGATTTTAACGCAAAATTTCATATTTTTCTTAGTTTTTAACATAAAAGCTTTCCGAAAAGACACCTGAACTGTGCATGCAAATCGAGGAAAACTAAAACAAGATATTTAAGGTTTCGGATCACAGAATTAGGTTTTAAATATAAGATGACCTATCGGGTCATCACACCTTGTATTTCATACTTTATATGAATAATGAAAAACTCATGTCAATGTATTTCTATACAGAAATAAAAATTGATTTCACTCCATTTATTTCAAGTACTTATATGATTCATTATATGTTTCGATTCAGTATTTTTTATGCTTGGGACTGAGGCGTAGTTATCGTACGTTTGTATCTTGCTTCCTTATCTTTTGAACAAATTCAGCTCTCAACGTTTCGACCTACCGTGCAATCGGAGTTGCAGTTTTCTATTAATAACTTTTTGTTATAAACTGATACATTCTTTTGCATGACGAAGAGAATGCCAGATGGATGGATATGTAGTATGTTGATTTTCGCTGTACAAGAACAAAGGTAATATCAAGAATTGTAACAATTATATGGGCATCAAGTTGTTAAGTCATACCATTAAAGTTTGGGAGAGGGTGGTGGAAGGGAGGGTAAGGAAGACAGTGTCTATTTCTAAAAACCAGTTCGGGTTCATGCCGGGACGTTCTACTACGGAAGCTATCCACCTTATCAGGAGGTTGGTGGAATAGTACAGGGATAGAAAGAGGGATTTGTACATGGTGTTTGTTGACCTAGAGAAGGCGTACGACAAGGTCCCTAGGGACGTTCTTTGGAGATGACTGGAGGTGAAAGGGGTGCCAGTAGCGTACATTAGATTGATAAAGAATATGTATGATGGAGCTAAGACTCGGGTCAGGACTGCGAGAGGTGACTCAGAGCTTATTCTGGTGGTTATGGGGTTAAACCAAGGATCTGCGCTTATTCCGTTTTTATTTGCCATGGCGATGGACGCCCTAACACACCATATTGAAGGGGAGGTGCCATGGTGTATGTTTTTTGCTGATGATATAGTTCTGATTGATGAGACGCGAGGTGGCGTTAGTGAGGGACTGGAGGTTTAGAGGCAGGCCCTGGAGTCCAAAGGTTTCAAGTTGAGTAGGACTAATATGGAATATCTGGAGTGTAAGTTCAGCAGCGTGACGGGGAAGCGTACATGGTAGTGAAGCTCGACTCACAAGTCATCCCAAAGAGAGAAAGTTTCAAGTACCTAGGGTCAATTATCCTGGGAGAGGGTGAGATCGACGAGGATGTCACACATCGTATTGGGGTGGGGTGGATGAAATGATGGTTAGCATCTGGATACTTGTGTGACATGAAGGTGCCACCGAAACTTAAAGGTAAGTTTTACAGAGCGGTGGTTAGACCGGCTATGTTGTATGGGGTTGAGTATTGGCCAGCGAAGAATTCACATATCCAGAAGATGGAAGTAGCCGAAATGAGGATGTTGAGATAGATGTGTGGGCATAGTAAACTGGATAAGATAAGGAATGAAGATTTTCGGGAAGAGGGTGCGCGTTGCTCCAGTGGACGACAAGATATGGGAAATGAGGGTTAGATGGTTCGGGCACGTGCATAGGAGAACCATAGATGCCCCAATTAGGAGGAGCGGTTGGCTTTGGCAGGTACTAGAAGAGTTAGGGGGCGGCCTAAGGAGCACTGGGGTGAGGTGATCAGACTGGACATGGAACGACATCATATTTTCGAGGACATGGCTCTTGAAAGGAACCCGTAGAAGTCGAACATTAGGGTTGTAGGCTCGGGGGTAGTCGAGAGTTTTTCTTTATTTGTACCGGGTAGTCTGATAGAGTTTTGTCTAGGTCTGTTAGTGGTCTATGTTGTGTTCACATTATTTTGTTGTTTTGCATAATTTTGTGTTATTGCCCTTTCACTTATTTGTTGTCTCTTACGATGCTGTTCTTACCTTTCTGGCTTCTTTTGTTGTTACAAACCTTTTCTTTTATTCCTTTTATGATATTATTGTATCTTCTATTAAGCTGAGGGTCTTCCGAAAATAACCTCTCTACCCTTCCGGGGTAGGGGTAAGGTCTGCGTATACTCTACTCTCCCCAGACTCCACTAGTGAGATTTTACTAGGTATGTTGTTGTTGTTGTTGATACATTCTTTTGCAAAACTAGGAAATAACAGGAACAAATATTGATATATTATAGTAACAAATACTGAATTTACTTTTACAAGTCTGAGAATAACCACTCTAAAATTGATAACGCCCGAGTTATAACATAAGTCACGATTGACATTCTTGCCAGAATAGAAAATTACTGAAATAAGTATTCCCTCTGTTTCAATTTAGATGAGGTAGTTTGACTTGGCACATAGTTTAAAAAAAAAGATAAGACTTTTGAAACTCGTGGCCTTAAAAACTTAAGGGGTAAAAATTTTGCGGGGCCATGACATTTGTGTGGTTATAAAAACTTCTTATTAAGAGTAAAATAGAAAAAAAATGAAGAGTTTAAAGTTGAATTATTTTTAAATATAAAAATGTGTCATTCTCTTTGGAATGGACTAACAAGGAAAGTACGTCATTTAAATTGAAATAGTGGGAGTATATACCACTGACATAGAGACACAGACACATTACATAACATTGATATTTTACAGACATGACATTTCTAGGCATTCGAGAAGTTTTTTTCATTCGAGAGGTTAGTCTCTCCCAATAGGGGATGAGCTAGCATATATGCGTTGAGGATTCAGGCGAACCCAGTAATTTTAGTCCAAATTATGTATTTGTCTTAAAACCTATTAAATATATATAATTTATTAATCTAGAATCCAGTAACTTATAAGAACTAAAATTCCGAAAGCATATGATTTATATCCTGGTTCCACATCTGCTCCAAAAGGATTCCTTTTTTGTTTGAATACTTCTCTGTGCAAAATACCCTGCACCTGTTTTTCCAGAAAAAACTGCCAATACATAACTTTTCAATCTGGCTTGTTCAAAATGTTTTATTCTAAGTATTTTAATGCACAATTAATATTTTGGGGAAGGTGCGAGAGTGAAGGGACTTTATTAAACTATAGCATAAACAACCCTTGAATATTAAGTGGTTGTTTGGATATAAAAATTGTAAAATTCTGGAAAAAGTAAAATTTTTTTTAAAAGTAAAAATGATATTTGGAAATTAGAGTTATGTTTGAACATGAATATAATTTTAGTTTTTTTCTAAATTTTTATGAGTGATCTGCGAGAAAATTTTAAAAAACAGCTTTTTAGGATTTTTCAAATTTTCAAAAAATTTCTTCAAGTAAAAATTAACTTTTTTTTGAAAAAAGTAAAATATTTTCGAAAAAAGTGAAAAACTTTTCATGGTCAAACGGTACCTAAAACAAGTTATAAAGGAGATAACAAAGAAAGAAAAAAATGAAAGATACATGGCACATACTAGAGAGCCAGTTCATTTATAGGGGAAACCTATAAATTATGATCATCCAAAAGTAATGAGATACTCATACAAAAACCTTCACAAAATATGAAGTATAATTCCTACTATGGCATTGTTTAAACTTTGTTATACGGAAAAGAGCCTAAACTAATCCTATTATTTGCAAAATGATTTACAAATATCTTCCGTCCATCTATGCGTCCAAAAAAATACACGATGTTAATTCTATTAATACAATTATCCCCGTGACTAATGGAAGAACCTGTGAGCCTTCAATTTAATGACGTGACATGATTTTACTGGGTCACGTGACAATCTCAGACTAAAATTAAAAATAAATCTTATTTTGATCCACTTATTGACCCGATCCAATTTTTTTGTTAGAGTGACAAGTAGTGGCGGAAGAGTGGAGTGAGAAGGGGCAGACATCTTTTTGTAAGCAAATTTGCCGATGCATAAGATGGAGAAAGCGACGACGGCGATGCCAAGGCCAGGGAAAACGTGGCAAAATTTATTAGTCAACATGGGATGCTTCCTCCGGTCATCCCTCCTCCTAAATAACTCCCCTGTTGTTCCCAATGGCTTCCCAATTTTCTTCTTTATTTCACCCAACCGCTCTCTCCCCCATTCATTTTCTCTCTTGTGCAACTATCGCCACCGGGAGTTGACCTCCACCATTATACTGACCGCACCACTATCTTCAGGACTATAGTTGCTGTCTCTGCCATTCCATCACTGTAGCTACTGCTCCCACCACCATAATCGCTTGTCTCATCACTTCTCTACCACCTTGCCTATCTCACCACCATAGTTGTTTCTCCCATGAACAAACCCCCTAAAGCTACATATAACTAAAGGAAAAGTGAGGGAGTTTTTTTTATTTTGCACCATAAAATTGAAAATAAAAAAGCTTACATAAATTATTGGCGTCCTCAAGAAATTAATTTAAAATTACTTAATTGAGAAACAAAACTTCCTGATGGGTGGTGAGATATCTGAATTCAATTTTGATAGAATCAGGTAAGTAGGTTAATGTAATTTTATGACCCAATGTAACGACTCGACTAGTCGTTTTGAGCATTTTCACTTTGCTCGGTAGTTTGAGGCAATGAGAAACTCCGTATGGTATATTATGACTTGTGTGAATCATCAGTTTTAGTTTCAGGTTATTCAAAATTGATTTGGAAGGATGAATTTCATGATTGAAGCTTTAAGTTGGAAGAGTTGACCAAGTTTAACTTTTAGTATTCGACTTCAGATTGGAGTTTTAATGGTTCCGTTAGGTTCAAATGGTAATTTTGGACTCTGGCGTATGCCCGAATTTGTATTCGGATGTTTCTGGAAGGTTCAACGCTAATTGGCGAAAGTTGGAAATTTGAAGGTTTGGAAAGTTCATAAGTTTGACCGGGAGTTGAATTTGATGATATCATATTCGGATTGTGGTTCCGGGAATCAGAATAGCTTCATTATGTCATTTGGGTCTTGTGTGCAAAATTTGAGTTCATTTCAGGTTGATTTGATATGTTTCAGCGCGAGTTTTGAAAGTTGAAGATTCAAAGTTTGTTAAGTTTGATTTGAGGTATGATTCATCGTTTCAATGTTGTTATGTGTGATTTGAGGCTTCGAGTAAGTTTGTATTGTGTTTCGGCACTCTGATGCTGTTTTGGTATCTTTGGAAGTGAGGGAGAATATTTTGGAGTGCTGAGGCAAAGCCTCGAGTGCGGACCTGGGAGGAAAAATGCGGAGCACACAATTCTTCTTGCAGCCGCAGAAAGGAGATTCTGCTGGTTCGATGGTCTGATTTCGGAAGCTTATATCTTTTGATCTATAGGGAATTCGGAGATGATCCAAAAACGAAAGTTATATCCCTTTGAGTATAGTTTATAGAAAGATAAATCAACCATCATTCGCAAATTTGTACAGATTATAATGAGTATTTTACCCAATCCTGGCAGTGCAGTCACTGTGGAAGTGCGACCTCACAATTTGGACTTGCGACGCGGGACCTGGGATGTGCGGCCGCACAAAAAAATGTGCGATCAGTAGAATGAGAGGTCAGATTTTGTACTATATAGATGACGGTTAGAGTATTATGTCACATTTGGACTTTGGGAGCTCGATTTGTGGCGATGTTTTGTGAGTTTTTCAAGAAATTCATCGGGGTAAGTGATTCTAACTCGGATTTGGTTAATATACATGAATATATCATTGTTTTCATGATTTAATTAGTATTTTGAGATGCAAATTGGGGGTTTTAGCCTAAAGTCTCATAGAGTGATTTTTCGAGTTTTAAACATCGATTCAGAGTCGGATTTGAGTGAAACTAGTTTGCTTGGACTCGTAATTGAATGGGTTGTCGGATTTTGTAAGTTTTGTCGAGTTTCGAGGTGCAGGCTCGGGTTGGACGTTTTGGCCGATTTTGGGATTTTGATTTAAGATTTAACCTTTTTTGATTGGGATTGGTTCCTTTAGAATTTTTTGATGTATTTGAGTTGTTTTTGGTTAGTTTCGAGCCATTCGGAGGTCAGAACGTGCAAGATGCAATTTTTGGAGCATCGGTTGGCTTGCTCAGTATTGCAATTTGATTGTTCGAGGTAAGTAACACTTCTAAACTTGGTGCTGAGGGTATGAAACCCCGAATTACGTGCTATGTGATTGGGTTATAGGTGGCACACATGCTAGGTGACAGGCGTGTGGGCGTGCACCGTATAAATAGTAATTCTATAATTTTTGTGGTATTGTGTAGTTACCTGATCTTACCTATAACCATGAAACTTCTACGTTCTTGAGCTATTGAGCTGTGATCCATGTTGGAAACCATGTCTAGGCTACATGCTTATCCTGTTGGGACCCACAGAGGTCACTTCTGCTGTTGAATTATCTGCTTTCATTGTATTACATACTCATTCATATCTCAGTCTCTGTACCATTTATTGACACATCATATCACCATTATGGGCTAGTTTCATGGCATTGCGAGCCCGAGAGACTGGAGAGATTTATGACTTAGTGAGGCCGAGGGCTTGAGTGTCAGTTATATTATGGGATCGGGATGTACGCCGCAACAAGTTATGTTGATTTGTGCCATGTTTGGATTGATGTAGCGCTTGGGCTGAAGGAGCCCCTCTAGAGTTTGAACACCCCAGTGAGCATGGTTGATTAGATTAAGGGATGGATCTTCCCTAGACATGAATCTTGTCCTAAGCATTTATATACCTGGGGATGGATCTTCCCCACGGGCTGGATTTGGTTCTACTCAGTACTGAGTGACTGATGGTCAGTTGATGTATATATTCCGGGATGGAACTTCCCCGGGCCGAATTGGCCATATATAGTACTGAGTGGTTGAGCATGATGAGTGGAAAGTGCGGGACAGTGAGATTGAGTGCTCCAAGAGAGTGAGTACATGAGTTCATCACTGGGGTACATGGCATTGACATGCACATATGACATACAGGCATATAGATGCATTTATTCCTCATGCGTTATGGTATCACGTCATTCATGACTTCTCACACATATTGACATTTGAGCATAGTGATATATGTTACACTGGCTACCTGGAAAGAAAAATGGAACATCTTATTTATTGTTGAAAGGATTTTTGGGAAAAAAATATTGTTTTTTAAATTTACTCATATTTTCGACGATTTCAGTAAAGAATTTAGATTTTCACTGATATACTTGAAAAACGGAACTATTTTTCGGGAAACTATGAATAAGCTGAACATTTCATCTCTGAATTACTTCTTTTATTACTTTCTTTACGTTGTTATGAACTGTTGTTGGATATTGGTGTTGGACCCGACCTTTGTTCTCCCTTGTCACTACTTTCAACCTAAGGTTAGCTTTGTTACTTATTGAGTACATGGGGTCGGTTGTGCTCGTACTACATTTCTGCACCTTGCGTCGGATGTTGGCTGTTGACGTTGCTGAGATCGATGAGAGTTGGATTTGAAGATGTACCTGCGTTCTGGTTGTAACTGCCTCTTGTTCATGGTAGCCTTAGAATATATAAATCTGTTTAAGTACTTTTGAACAGATAATGTATTTATTTCATACCAACTTTGTAAATTCTAATCTTAGAAACTCATGATTTGTGCTACCAGTCCTTGGGGAATACATCAGATTGAGATATTTCTTTACTTAATTGCTTTATCAAATTGTTATTGAAACTGGTTAGTTGTTAAATTGGCTTAGCAGGTTGGATTATGTGCTATCACGACTAGTTGGATTTTGGGTCGTGACAGATTAGTATCAGAGCTCTAGGTTCATAGGTTGTACAAGTCATAAGCAAATGTCTAGTAGAGTCTTGCGGATCGGTATGATGACGTCCATACCTATCTTCGAGAGGCTACATGACATTTAGGATATACTTCCCATCTTTCTTTCCTTATCGTGCGACATCGATTCAGCTTGAAGCGTAACTCTTTGAGTTCCTTCCACTCATCCATATGAGCATGTGAGCGCTCAGTATCAGATGTGCATTGACGACTTGTGATTCCATGGATGAGGTGCGATGTGCGATTTCAGTGGTGGTGATGATGGGCAAGTTTGGAGGACTTGAGCCGGGTTTTGGCTATAGCTTGAGCATAGAGATTTCGGTTGTGTGATCACGTGCTTTTAGACTTATAAGCACTGTAGTGTCTCTATTAGTGGAATTTGTGGCTCGATGACTGGTTGGATAGCTATCTGACGATTATGATACGACTGGGGGATGTGTTCGGATGGTTCGAAGGTGTTGAGAATAGTTTGTTCAAAATGTAAAAGGACCATTGGGTGCTTGATTCCTGTCTTGATGTAATGTATAGTCTCAAGTCATGAGTGTATTAAAGGATCTTTCGTGTTGCTTAATTGTGGAATGAATTAGATTCTCATGGGCTTTTTGATGGGTTCAGACTCAGGAAGATTAAGTGATTGAGTAGTAGTTGTGGCCGTGAAAGGGTATAAATAGATGTTAGTTTGAGGCTAAGCAGGTGGGCTATAGCCTGCGAGGTAACCTACAGATATATGATTTTTATGATATTGTGTGGAGGCTTCCTTATCTACTAGTGGGTTATATTTGTACGATTTGAGTTTGGATCGACTGTAATAGTTTACCTGACCGTCACAAGGATGAATGCGAGATTTGCAGATGATCTGAGGTATTAGATAGTTTGTGTTACATAAGCTTATGAAGGATTTAGTTGAATCTCACTGCAGTATTATGGCAATAACGGGGTATGGTTATTGTATGTTATCAGATGTTTTATTACATGGATTTGAGACAAGTGGGGGAGTCTGCTATGGACGAGTTGATTACACGGTTATGTGTTGTATTGGTTTCAATTTGAGGTATACTAGTAAATCAGTTATGACTTGCAGAGATTGATACCGAGGATGACTCGAGTAAGGAAAATTCTGGATACAGGTTGTATTACACTTTATGGGTATATGAAAATCATGGAATGATTTGAGTTGTTATTCGTAACGGGTGTAGTGCACATGACGTAGGAATTTTCTCGGTCACATTAAGGCGGGGTTATTTCTTTGGGTATTGTCGTGTTAATGGGGCACATGTCCTTCGGCCCATTTGGGCGATGCAATTGCGATTTTAGCAGAGTAGATGACTCTCGAGAATGGTTCTAATGGATTCAAGATTTATATATAGCAATTGGGAATTTTTAGGATTTGTATATGGCTAAAATCTGAGATTTAAGTTGGATGGTGTCGAGACTTGCGGTATTTCTATATCATTATGGATTATACATTTCAGCATCAGGGGGGTAAAGGAAACAATTTTGGGTTCACATAAGGTCTCTTCAGAGTGGGTGTCTTGATTGTGGTACTTTAGGGTGCTAAGAGGGAATATAGCAGCTTATGAACCTTCGGGCGGTGTGATTTTATTCTAGGATTTTGTGGGGTAATTTTGGTTAAAGATCGTGGTGTTCTGGCAAGGAGAAATGTCAACTTGAGGGTTATTCGGAAGGAACTCGAAGAAATAGGACAGCTTGGTAGTAGGTTGGATTAACATGGTAATAGATATGATCGGTTCTTTGGGTACTTATGATGTGGTGAGTCTTGGTGTTTGTGGCATAATCTTGGGTTCGGCGACCTACGTGTCTTGGTTGAGTTAGAAATATTCAACTCTGATGGCCTGGTTATGTGAAAATGAGTTTCGAAGAGTTCTCGATGATTTCTATCATGGTTCGAGGTGGATATTTCCTACTAGCGTGAGGAATATGTTCTATATTGTGATTTTTTCTTGGATGAGATCAAATGAAAGGTTCCTATCTAACTAGGTATATAGTTTGCTTGTGCCTCAGGGTGGATTATGAGATTTTTTCAATTTTCATATGATGGCATGGTGTATGCATTGTGTTTTGTGGGATTGAGATTTGCATGAGCAAGGTCACGGTTCAGTTTTGAAAGGAAGGTCCTGAATTCTTAGGCAGCATAGACAGTTTCAGATGACTAGGTGAATGATATTACTATTTGGTATTGCTTGAGTAGAGTGTACATTTCAGAAGGCGCATTGTGTTTTGATTTATAGATACTTCATTGGTATTGCGACATTCTCCTGGTTGATCGACTGCTGATTTTCATATGTGCTATGTGGCACGAAAGAACTAGAGAAGTATTCCTCGTCGAATGATCGTTCGTGAGAGATGTGTTGGGAATTCGGGCGGTGGAGTTAGGATCATATATGGTGGTTCGTGTGTTCTATGGATTTGGATACTGACAGTTCTCAAGAGCTGATTGTTTCATGGTTGTGGACTGCGAAAATGTGGCCAAGTTAGTCAAGTGATGGTATGTGTTATGGTTAGGTCATTTTGGACCTTCAGAGGGTTATTTATCTATTTGTGGATGACCAAAGTTGATTTGGGGCCCATTGGTAGGCCTAATGAGGATGTGTATTCTCTACCGGATCCGATTGGTTGACTCCATACTGCTACTATTGATGGATGTGCAATCGCTTGGAGCTGAGCTTATTTGTGTTCTGATATGCTCTATAAGTTAACCTTCTATGCTACGAGGAGTTGTGATTCATTGATTATATGCACACATGGTGCGACTCTATTTGGGCCTTATGGCGGAATTTGAGCGAGATAGGTATTAGGGTGCCGAATGATTGCTTGTGCATTGGTTATGTTCTTTCCAGCTTGTGGTATTGTGTTATTTTCTAGGTTCATAAGTTCTACAAGTCAAGAGAAAGTGTATAATAGAGTCTCACGGATCGGTATGGTGACGTCCATACCTATCTTCGATAGGCTACAAGACATTTAGGATATACTTCCCATCTTTCTTTCCTTATCGTGCGACATCGATTCAGCTTGAAGCGTAACTCTTTGAATTCCTTCCACGCATTCATATGTGCACATGAGCGCTCGGTATCGGCTGTGAATCGACGGCTTGTGATTCCATGGTTGAGGTGCGATATGTGATTTTGGCATCCCTATGTTGTTTTGTAGAGAGTTCCCTTTTGCCAATAAATTCTATGTGTTGCAATTTGAGTTTGGGTCGCTTGTGGGAGTTGGCTTGGCTGTTACTAGGGTGAATGCAAGATTTGCAGATGATTTGAGGTACTATGTGGGTTGTGTATGTGAGTATGAAGGATTAAGTTGAATTTCTACGGTATTGTGGTAGTAATAGAGTATGGGCATTTTGAGTTATTATGTGTTTTGATCTATGGCTTTGAGCCAAGTGGGGGAGAGTCTGCTATCGACGAGTTGATTGCATGGTTATGTGTTGTATCAGTTTCATTCAGAGGCATACTTGTGAATCAGTGGTGACTTGCAGAGGTTGAGATCGAGAATGACTCGAGTAACAAAATTTCTGAATACAGGTTGTATTACACTCTATGGGTATATGGGAATCATAAAATAATTGAGTGGTTATTGTTAAAGGATGTAGTGTGCGTGGAGTAGGAATTTGCTCGATTTCTTAGGAGTGTTGGTTACTTCCTTGGGTGTTGGTATGCTAATGGGGCACATGTCGTTCGGTCCGTCTGGTTGGTTTAGTTGAGGATTGAGCAGAGTAGAAGGATCTCGAGGGAGTTCTAATGGGTTCAAGAATTATATGTAGCAATTGAGAATTTTTCAGGATTTGTATGTGGCTAGAAACCGAGATTTACATTGGATGGTGCCGAGATTCGCGTTATTTCTATATCCTTATGGATTCTACATTTCAGTATTAGTAAAGGGGAAGGAAGCATCTTTATATTTCACGGAAGGTCCCTTCAGAATGAGTATCTTAGTTGTGGTACTTTTTGGGGTGCTTAACAGGGAATTCAGCGGCTTATGAGCCTTAGCGTGGTATGGTTCTATGCTAGAGTTCGTGGGGTGAGTTTTGGTTAAGGGTTGTGGTGTTCTAGTAAGAAGAAGTATCAATTTGAATGCAATTTGGAAGGAACTCAGGGAATTAGGAAAGCTTGATAGTAGGTTGGATCAACAAAGTATTAGATATAATCGGTTCTTTGGGTGCTTATGTTGTGGTGGGTTTCTTTAGGGGCTTCGTGGAAATGCTCTTGGGTTTTGGGAATTTGCGTGGCTTGGTTGAGTTAGAGAGATTTAGTTTTCATGGTTTGGTTATCTGCAAATGGGTGTCGAAGGGTTCTCGATAGTTACTACCACGGTTCGAGGTGTATATTTCCTACCGGTGTGTGGAACATGTTGAGTATTGTGAATTTTCTCCTAGATGAGGTCAAATGGAAGGTTTCCGACTGATCGGGGTTGTATTCTTCTTGGGACTCAAGGTTGAATTTGAGATTTTTGTACTTTTCATATTACGACATAATAGGTACGGTGTGCTAGGTAGGATTGATATTGCATGTGCAAGGCTACGCTTCAGTCTTTTAAGGAAGGTCATGAATTCTTAGGCAACATGGATGGTTTCAGATGACTAGGTGAGTGATATTACTATTTGGTATTTCTTGAGGAGAGTGTACATTTCTAAAGGCGCACTATGTTTTGATTTACGGATGCTTTATTGGTATTGCGGTATTCTCCTGGTTGGTCGACTGCTGATATTCAGATTTTGCTATATGGAACGGAAGAATTATAGAAGTACTCCTCGTGGGATGATCGTGTACGAGAGATGTGTTAGACATTCGGGTGGTGGATTTGGGTTCAGATATGGTGATTCGTGTGTTCTATGGATTTGGAGACTGGGAATTTTCAGGAGCAGATTGTTTCATGGTTGTGGACTGTGAAGTTGTGGCCGAAGCTAGCCAGATGATAGTATGTGTTATGATTCAATCATCGTGTTATGATTGCATTGTGGCATTATTTGTTGAGCTTGCGAGACGGTTCTCTCATTTGAGTCATTTTCCATGTGAGTACATTTGAATTATTGTGTATGGGTGCATGGGTTGCACGATTAGCGGCTCAAGGTTATAGCGGTGTTGCATGTCAGTAGAGTAGTTGGTATTTGATAAGATGAAGTCGTCGGATCTAGGATGGGTACTATCGGATTTGATTGTGGTATATTTGGAAGGATAATATCCAAAGTCATCTTAGAAACTGGCTATAGTTCTTGTTGAAGGAGAGGGAGCTTCATAACTTGTTGGTATGATGAATTATTATGAGTTTCCACGTGTTTCTTTCATCATCGGAAGTGTACGAAGGTTTTAGGACGAGGTTTGGTTTGGCATGAGGTTTATTACCGAAATTGGGTTGTTTTCGACAGCTGCTGTGACCCCAAATCCACTAGTCATGATGGAACCTAATCCAACCCGTTAGGTAAGACAATAGTAACTATCCAATTCCAATGATATTAACAAGACAAATAAACGATATTAATTTACTGAATTATTTTATACATTTCCCAAGGACTGATATTACAAATCATGAGCTTCTAAGAATAGAGTTTATAAAGTTGAAATGAAATAAATACATCGTTTGTTTGAAAAGTACATAAACAGAGTTTTATAGATCTAAAGCTACCATGAACAAGGGGCAGCTACAACCGAGACACAGGTACATCTTCAATCCAGCTCCCATCGAACACAACAACATCAACAGCGAACATCTGAACAGAAGGTGCAGAAGTGTAGTATGAGTACAACCGACCCCATGTACTCAGTAAATAATAAACCTAACCTTAGGTTGAAACTAGTGACGAGCTAACACAAGGTTGGGTCTAATACAAATATTCCACAACAGTTCATAACAGCATAATACAAGTAATAAAAGAGGTATCTCAGAAGTGAAATGCTCAGCTCGTTTACAGTTCCAGGCATGATTTTCAAGTATCTCAATGAAAACTCAAATCTTTTACCGAAAATGCCAAAATACGAGTAAGTTTGAAAACTGTGATTTTCCCCAGAAATCCTTTCAACAATAAGTAAGATGTTTCATTTTCAGATAGAATGAGGAAAGTACGTCTCTATGCCTAAATCTCAAGATATAGGTAAAATCATAAATGTCCGTAAAACTAGGTAGCAGAAGGAAATGCATCTCTATGCGTGTATCTCAAGTACGCATGTCAAATGCACTGCATCTCAATGATGAGCTCATGTACTCATACTCTCAGAGTACTCAATCTCACTGTCTCACACTTTCTGCTCATCATGTCCAATGTCATGACCCAAACTAATGGGCCGCGACAGGCACCCGGTGCCATACTCGGCCCGAGCGTACCACTCTGTAATTGTGAACTCTGGAGGGGTAACCCTCAACTTAGGCCGATGAGGCCATATTCTGAATCATTTGAAAATAACGTCTCTCTCATATGAGGGATATATATACCCAAAAGTTGATATATATAAATGTGCAGGCTGGCGAAGCCGCCGTGAAAATATACCGATATACAAAATATATTGGACTCTTTTACAAGCCTCAAGAGATAATTGAACTCTATCATCATCGGGACAAGGCCTCAACCTACGCGTCGAACTTGTATATATAAAATGGACTCCAAGGTCTAGACATGGAAACTCCGAGAAAGTGGAGCTTACTAACCAAGCTGATGTTTGACTCTATTGGCTGGGAGGGTTGTCCAACTGTCTATCAGGACCCGCAAGCATGAAATGCAGCGTCCCCAGCAAAAAAGATGTCAATACAAAATAATGTACCGAGTATGTAAGGCAATATAATTTGAAAGCTGAAACTGAATTGATAATATAATAACTGAAAGTAATTAGGAGTCAAAGATAATCTGAAGATATGCTTACCTGCTGATACAACTCTCTCAATATAGTAAGTAAAATAGTTGTCCGGCCTTATAAGGCTTGGTATGTGTAACTTCTCTGCCATAGTAGGCTCGCTCATAGGCGCTCGACCATACAAGGATTTGTATCTTGGCCATTCTGGGCTCGCTCATAGGCGCTCGGCCATAGTAGGCTCGGTATATAACTCACCATCTGCCCAATAGGGGCCTGCCCATAGATTATAGCTCGATGGTGGTGCAAATACTGTAATACTGTGTGTGTGTGTGTGTGTGTGTGTGTGTATAGACTCTCTATTCTCTTGGCTGACATAAGACAAAACTAAACCGAATATAAAGTCTCGATAAGGGAGAATGCTGTAACTTATGAGACTAGGAAAATATACATAAATTCAGCAATATGAATTTCTCTTTATGTCTCGTTATCAAACAGATGTAGTTACAAGATCATGTCAAAATGAAAGAAATTTTTATCCTTAACATACCTTAACATCATTGAGTCCTTAATAACTTCCAAGCAACTCTTCAAACAACTCAACTCTGCCTACCATAGCGTAAGGAGATTCAAAATCAGTGCTGGGTAAAGGCTATGTCGGTAACTCAAGCTAGTAGCTCATTTTATGTAAATTTGGGCAGCATATCCCTTGTAACAAGGGCCTCCTCCAATACCATAAAACAATATCAACAATCAGAGAAATACAATAAGAACAACATCAACAATAGGGTTCAAAATATTTCATTAACAACGTCAACATATCACGACGAGCGGCAAGCTCGGATTGAATCCCTTCAGCACCCTTTAACCCCATTATCACCCCGTATAGACTTCTTACATTAACCTAAAAGCATAATTAACGTGATAATGAATTCATTCATAGATGATTCCATCCTTATACCATATGTTTATCCACAAAACAACCCAACCAAAAAGACAACAGTATCCCATGTTCTTTCAAGTGCTATCTTATGTTTTTTCACTCAAACAACACAACCAACACAAGATTATCCTTAGGAACAATCAAGAATAGGTTATACATACCTTGAACAGAAGCTACAACTCGAAACCCTATCTCAAATTAGCTCACAATATCCCTCACTTATACCACAACATCATAGAAGCATTCTCTTGTAGTCTTTAACACCTTTGATGATGATTTGAGTTGATTTCTCTTTAGTTTGGTTCTTGGGATCTTGGAGCAGTTCTTAGAGAGCATTGATAGTGTTTTGGTGTAAGTTTTCTGTGTATAATGACGAGATACAAAATGGAGAAGATAACTTATTAGCCCACCGCCTCCATTCTCCAAGTAGGTGGGTAAGCTGCCTAATTGGCAGCTTGAGCGGTGCAACTTCGGACGCTTGTATCTCTCTAATCCAACATCGTATTGACAAAAGGTTTGCAGCACTGGGAACTAGACGCATAGGTATTTAATTCCATATAAATATCTTTATGTAACTCTTAATCTATTGGGAGAAAATGGCCACGAAACCTGGCCTATAAACTTGCCAGTTTCTCCGAAGTGCGGCGATGTGACTTGGTGACCCTATTTTAAAAATTCATATTTCTCTACCCAATGTCGTATGAATAAATGGTTTAGACCATTGGAAACTAGGTTACAAGACCTTCATTTTGGTATATGATATTTCCCCAAAAGACCTCATATAACTCATGAAATATAATCCTCAAAATGCTTCATTACAAGGCAAATCCTTAGTCGGTTTTTCCGCAACTTAAATCCGATTTTTCCCAAACTTTATACTTCATATACAAACATCATATGTAGTCATATCATGACTTTAAACTCATTTAAATCGTGATTAACAAGTCTCATATTTATCTTATCTTACTTAAGACTTCGGTAAACCTTTCTTATCCTTGTAGAAGGTTTTCGTCCTTTTTGAGTTTACATTAGATACTCCTATAATAACAGTGACATCTGAAGTACGGGGTGTAAAAACATTAAATCACTTTATATACTTTCAAAGATGTTCTCATTTTCGAGCTTACATCAATTGACTTACGACGTGCTTTCACGTACAAAATTTGGGATGTAACATCAAATCACTCAGTACCCTATATGGCCAATCCCGTCCAGGGAAGATCTATCCCGGAATATATACATCGACTGACCAACTGTCAATCTCATTTTTGAGCTTACATCAATTAACTTACGACGTACTATTGCGTACAAAAACATGGGGTGTAACATCATTCCCCCATTTGGAACATTCGTCCTCACGGATGTTTACTGATGTGCTTATCAGTCTCATTAGATATAGCTCTTGTGAATACTTTAATATTGTCTTTACCATCTACGAAATTGTTCGATGAATAAATTCAAAGTCTAGGGAATTCCCCCTTTTAGGCCTCTTCTCACATCATGACTTGTGATCAAAATTCTTCCAATCTCGTAACTTTGACTACCTTTTGTGATGCAG
>MDKI01120816.1:0-22209 GCA_005239505.1 Nicotiana paniculata | reverse complement strand
TATGAATATTCTTCACCAACTTCAAAGTCTAATGTCAATTGTCCTTTGTTTACAATCTGATGTGATTTACCGTGAAGAGAGGGCATAATCAGAATGTTTTACTTGGTCGAAGTTTTCCCCTTAAGTATAGGGACTGGAGCATGTGGTTGTGGATGATCTTAATTCTTTCATAATATAAAGATTTCAAGAAGAAGAAGAAGATTTCTTGTATTTCTATGTGTTTTTCCATCCCACAAGCAAGAGAATTTATACAAAGCTCCTAAT
This sequence comes from Nicotiana paniculata, assembly GCA_005239505.1. Lineage (NCBI taxonomy): Eukaryota > Viridiplantae > Streptophyta > Magnoliopsida > Solanales > Solanaceae > Nicotiana > Nicotiana paniculata. Next base: position 21,945 of record MDKI01120816.1, on the reverse strand, counting down.
GCTAATTAAGGAAATAACATAAATTTATACAATCAGTCCAGCTTCAAATCAAATCAAATATAATCAAATTTCCTAAATATATTCAAATATCCTGAAATTATGCTAATCAACAATCTCCAAAATATAGTTAAATATCCTGAAATCATGTTATTCAACACTGCACCTCATGTTGGTGCAAAGATGTCTCACATGACCAACTTGAAACTCAATGTATGAATAGTTCGCTTGTAGAGACCTTTGGTAAACACGCCAGCTAGACATTTTTCCGACGGTAAATAAAACAAACTTAAGACAATAATTGTAACTTTTCTTTGATAAGCATCGATCAATTTCCACATGCTTTGTTCGGTCATGTTGGACTACATTATTAGCTATACTGATGGCAGCCTAGTTATCACAGTACAAGGAAAGTTTTCCCTTTTCAAATAATCTCAATTCCTCTAGTAGCTTTTGTAGCCAAAGTAGCTCGCAAACACCCTGGGTCATGGATATTCTGCCTCCGCACTTGATCTAGGAACAACATTTGCTTCTTGCTTCTCCAAGTAACCAAGTGAAATCCTACGAGTGTACAGTAACCAGATGTAGATCTTCTGCCATCTAGAGATTTAGCCTAATCCGTGTATGTAAACGCTTCTATTTGGAGGTGATCATTGTCACGCCCCAACCTTGGGGAGCGGGACCGACGCTCAATCGAGGTAACCCAGTCAAGCAAGCCTACCTGGTGCCTACCAATTAACGCTGCTCATGAATAATTCAAGAATAAATAACAAGAGGTCATCAAATATATAAATGTCCTAAGCTGAGTGGAGAAATGCTCCTAGGCACGCTCCCGAGGCTCTTCTCTCTCTTCTTCTTCCTAAGAATCCACCACCCCCATCAAAAGCCAAGCTCCCCGCGTCCAAACCCCAGTGAAACCCACCGGCAACCGAGCTCTCACGCGCCGCCGCGCCAGTTTTTTGGCGAGGTCCTAGCCACGCACCGGCGCGTGTTTCCATTTCCGACGACTTTTTTAGGTTGTTCTGACCCTACCCATCTAGATTCCGGCAACTCTTGCTATTTTACGGCGACAGAGGTGTTTTTCCGGCCAGATCTCACTCTCTCTCACTTCCTCTTCTTCAATCAGCCCCCTAGCAAGGCTTTTGGTTTAGTTATGATGGACTCTACAGAGAGAAACTCCTACTTCTCCCTAGAATCTAGAAAGTTGGAAAACATGTCTTTCATCAAAGCTGCCTCTTGTCCAGCCCTAGATCTTGAGGGAAGATGCCATCGAAAGCTTGACGTAGGGCAAGAGTCGCACTTCTCGATGTCTGAGGAGCACACTCTCAGGTGCAAGGGCTTCTTGTCTGATTGGGTCTTTCTCCAAATGGGTTGGTTTTCCAAAGGCTATTAGGAATTAGGCAGCAGATGCATGGAACGTCAAGGACGGGCTGAAAATATCGCAACTGGGGACACACAATATCTCTTTCGCTTTGTTGACGAGTCTCAAGCTTCAGAAATTCTTGTCAGAGGGCTCAGGTGGTTCGATGGGAATTTCTTAAAGCTAGACAGAGGTGGAGCACGATGGGTGCCTCGACCCTCGTTTCACCGGCGAATCATTGGTGGTCAACATAATGGGCCTCCCGGTGCATCTTTGGTGTCTTGACCTATTCAAGAAGATTGGGAAAATATGTGGGGTTTTTTTATTAATGTCTCTTGCAGCTTACACGATCTCTCGCGAGTAAGGATTGTGGTGAGGAAAGGGGGCAGAATCCCTGTCTCCACTGTGGTGGAAGATGGCTACTTGAGTTATAGGGTTTGGTTGAGCCTGAATTTTTCGCCCTATTTTTATGCCTGAGATAGTGGCGAAAGAAAAGGGAAGGCCAAATAGAAGGGAGGAGAGGGGAAATCAGTCTCTGAAGGAAGGGAGGGCTCACCGGATCAGTGGACTAAGCCGGAATCAAATGTTAGATCGAGGAGAAATGGGAGGTTTGATTTTTGGAGAAGAAGACAAAATTTCAACAGGAGGAATAGACGTGAATGGGTTAGTGATGCGGGCCGGAGAGGCAGAATGGGCCAGTCATCTTCTAATTATCATAGGGGCGGTCAAGTTTTCAGCAAGTATAGGCTTGGGCCTCCTCACATGGGTCCAAAAACTTTTCCCAATTCTATTAGAATTGATCTTAAGGGGCCCAGATTATTTCAAGCTGCGTCTGATAAGGCTCCAAAGCATACTGGAATAGTCGTTCCTCCTTCTTCTTCTTCCAATGGTGCTTCACACAGTGACACTTCTTCACTGAGCTCTAGTGACCTGCACCCCTCTTCGTTGGCCACTGCTTCAGGGAAATCACCGGCTAAAGAGGGTGATGTTATTCCACGGCCACCCGCCTCTGATGGACCCGGCTCCATCGCCCTCTCATCTGCTCTTGGGCTTAGCTGTGCTGAGGTTACACTTCAAGCCTCTTCTTCTTCTGGGAAGACTGTTGAGCATGGCCCTGTTGATGTTAGTGCCGGACCAGTATCTCCGGTTAGTATGCCGCCAAGAGTTCCATGCTCTCCTCCTTACTACTACCCTTCTGGTTATTCCTATAGCAGCGGGGTGCTAATTTCAGAGGTTGATGCCCCTCAAGGAAAGGGTGAGATCCTTCTATGGTCTTGTATTTCTCCGATAGGAGCAAGGTAAACGTTCATATAGAAGACGCCTGTCCAATTTCGTCACAGATTGGAGGAGGGGATATGTCTTTCTGGATGGAGGATAAACTAATAAACTTTGGGAAGCTTCTAGGTGTTTCTTTTGAAGGGAAGGAAGGTTAGAATTGTTGAGGGATCTTTTTATGATGGTGAAGGGAGGGAGTTGGGTCAAGGTGTTAAACTTAATAATTTAGGGGATGTAGTGGTGTACCAGAGACGGGGCCGGGTGTGTGACAAGAAGGAAGGGTGCTCGGTTAGAGAGGGTGGGGAAAAGGGGGATATTGTTACGTATGGAAGTTAAGATTCTTGTATGGAATGTGAGGGGGATGAATGACCCAAACAAAAGGTTCATCATCAAAGTGGGAGTTAAGGAGTGGGGTGCTAACCTAGTCTGTTTTCAGGAGACCAAAATGGAAGTTGTGTCGGACGTGATTGTGAGGAGTGTGTGAGGAGGTAGATGGGTAAAATATGACTGGGTTCCAGCAGTGGGAAGTGCCAGGGGCATTCTTCTAATGTGGGATGATAGAAGCTTGGAGGTAAAGGAGATTAAGAAGGGAGTCTTCTCTTTAGCAGCTCTTGTTATAAAGATAGAGTGAGTGGGGTGGAGTGGGGATTTGGGGGAGTGTACGGACCGGTAGGAGAAGGGTCCAAGGTGTTTTTCTGGGAGGAACTGGCCAATATGATGGGGGGAATGGGACATTCCATGGGTTTTAGGGGGAGACTTTAATACTATTAGATTCCCGGAGGAGAGATTAGGGTCTAGTCTGATCTTGAGGGCCATGGAAGAGTTTTCTGACTTCATCAATGATCACTTTCTCATTGATCTTCCTCTGTCAGGGGAAAGGTTTACTTAGTCCAGGGCAGAGGATTCCAGCTCAAGGTCTAGACTTGATAGATTTTTGATATCGCCATCCTGGGATGAGCTGGTGCCGAATGTGCTGCAGATTCCTTTACCTAGGCTGACTTCGAATCATTTGCCTATCTTGCTGGATGGATGCAGAGGGAGGGGGATGCGTGCTCCCTTCCGATTCGAGAACATGTGGTTGAAGATGCCAGGATTTGGTGACAAGGTGAAAGAATGGTGGACAAGCTACGGGGTATCAGAGACACCTTCATTCCGTCTTTCGAAGAAACTTCAATTGCTCAAAAGAGATATTATTAGGTGGAATAAAGAGGTTTTTGGGAGGGTAATGGTTAAAATAAGGGAGCTTATGCATGAATTGGGGGGACTAGAGAGAGGGGAAGGGGCGAGGAAGTTAGATGAATCTGAGAAAGCGAGATTGGGGGAGGTTAAGAGGGAAATAGTCGAGTTAGCAATAGCTCAGGAGACTAGTTGGCAGCAAAAATCGAGGGCGCTATTGTTGAAGGAGGGGGATTCGAATACCAAGTTTTTCTATAGGGTGGTGGTTGCAAATCGAAGGAGGAACTTCATAGAGTCCTTAGTTGTGGATGGGGTGAGGATTGAGGGAGAGGAGGAGTTAAAATGGGCGATTGTGGGGTTTTACGAGAACTTATACAAAGAGGAAGTTAGTTGGAGGCTGGCTTTGGGGGGAATAGAGTTCAACCACATAGGGGAGGGAGACAATGGGTGGCTTGAAAGGGCTTTCGAGGTGGAGGAGGTGCACGAGGCTGTGTCTAGTTGTGCTGGTGATAAGGTCCCCGGGCCTGATGGTTTGTACTTGGCCTTCTTCCAGCTCTGTTTGGATACCATCAAGGAGGAGTTGATGGAAGCCATTGAATACTTCCATGTGAATGGTGTTTTTGAGAAAAGTATCAATGCTTCTTTTATTACTATTGTGCCTAAGAAAGAAAGTGCATCTTGTATCTCAGACTACAGGCCTATTAGTCTCGTGGGGAGCATTTACAAGATTATTTCTAAAGTGCTCTCCAACAGACTCAAGAAGGTCCTTGACATGTCTGTTTCGTCCTCCCAGAATGCGTTTGTGGAAGGTAAGCAGATCCTGGATGCTGCTTTGGTGGCAAATGAACTTGTAGACTCCAAAAGGAAAAATAGAGAACCCGTCTTATTATGCAAGTTGGACCTTGAGAAGGCTTTCGACCATGTTAATTGGGAGTTCCTAGATTTCATTATAATGCGGATGGGGTTTGGGGAAAGATGGAGGAGATGGATCAAGTTTTGCATTTCCTCATTTAGATTCTGTCCTGGTTAATGGTAGCTCATGTGGTTTCTTTGGCAGCTCCAGGGGTCTCAGGCAAGGTGACCCCCTTTCCCCTATGCTATTCATCCTAGTGATGGATGCTCTGAGTAAAATGATGGATCGTGCGGCGGGCAGAGGCTTCTTAAGAGGATTCTCAGCTCCGATCGGGGTTCCCAGTGCCCAAAGAGTCTCTCATTTGCTTTTTGCGGACGACACCCTAGTTTTCTGTGATGCCGAAATGGACCAGTTGACCTACCTGAAGCAGGTCCTGCAGTGGTTTTAGATAGCATCAGGGCTCAAAATCAACCTCCGCAAGTGTGAGATTTTCCCGGTGGGTGAGGTTGCTAAAATTGATGCTTTGTCTCATGTTCTCAGATGTAAGGTGTGCTCCCTTCCCACTAGTTATCTGAGTCTCGCATTGGGCGCTTCGCATAAGGATACTACGATTTGGAATCCAGTGATCGAAAGGGTTGAAAAAAGATTAGCAGGCTGGCCGAAACGGTACTTGTCAAAAGGCGGCAAGGAAGTGCTCATTAAAGCACTTTATCGAGTATGCCCACCTATTACAGAAAAACTCCTATGAGCATCACAGGAAAACTGGAGCGGCTTCAAAGGAATTTTCTTTAGGATGCGGCGGATGGAACTAGAAAGTTTTATCTAGTGAATTGCCAGACATTCACTTCCCCAAAGAAGTGGGGTGGACTTAGAGTAAAAGAGCATTGGATTTGAAGCTTCTTCTCCATTTCTCTTCTTCTTTTTCATTGCATGCAATGGCGATTTAGCCTAGATCTCTACTGAGATTTTATCAGTCCTCTACTACTTTTTTGGGGTTTTATTGGTCGATCTCTTGTGCGGTTCTACATTCATTCATCAATTCTGTGCTGGCTTGTGCAGAAAGTAATTAAATATGGAGCTTATTCCTGATTTTCTGATGCTGAAAGGCTTATTGAAGGAGCAACTTCATTCGTTTAATCACTTTGCAAGGACAGGGATTAAGAATATTGTCCTCGCAAATCAAGAGTATAGATCCAAACTGCGTCCTGAGTGTTATTACAGGTGAATTTTGGTCTGCAAATCAAGTTTAACCATGGTCAAACATTCTTTCTCCCCCTTTCTCCCCAGAACAACGGTGCCGTTTCATCAACGAATCCAAAAATTTTGGCAAAAAAAATCCCACAAAAAGAAATCGCGGTAAGAACCCAAGGCTCTGCATTCAATTGCAATTATCAATTTCTACCGTTTCATACATTCCTGCACCATCTCCCAGCTATTCTTACTCCGCCGCCCATTTTCGGCAACTCCCTACGGGAGAAAAATGGATATGTTATTTAAAATCTTGTTATTGAAATTTCATCAGGATTTAATTAAAAGCCTATATATATCCCTTGAGCTCTTTGGTTATAAGTAAATAGAATAGTTCTTTTTTTAAATAAAAAGAATCTTTCTCTTGGTGGTTTGTATGGATTTGCTTCTGTGAGAGTTCCCAAAATCTTCTAGTCTTTTGTTGTATGCTTGATTTGTTATTTTGTTTCTTCCTGTTTTCTTGAATAATATGTTAGCATCAAATAATGTCCTCATGAGTATTAACTTTATCCACCTTATAAAAATAAAGATCAGCAATTCTATTTTGCTGAGTTAAGAGGTTACTAAAGTGTAATAGCTTAATTAGTAAAAAGATTTGATTTTATTCCCTAGTTTAATTATAGGAAGATTTCATTCACTAGCTTGATTGTAGCAGTAATCGATTATGTCTTTCCTAGATTAGCCATAAGCTTTATTGTATAAATGCCATTGCACGTTGATGTAAATACATACTGAAATACAAGAAGACTTTCTTCTTCTCGAAATCTCATCTTCATACTTGGTCTTTCCTTTTCTTGTGCCTATAATTTCAGCTATTGTGCTCCAATTTTTGTCAACATCAAATACAAGTCGCCTATTTCCTTGGACGAGCAAACCGTCAATGATCTTGTCATTGGATATTTGCCAATTATGGTAAAGAGCTGTTGCTGCCTACTACATGGAAAAGATGAACAGGAATTAGCACTACTTGGTAAATTATTCTTGCCAGTAATATAAACTTGTATTTGCTCGTTCAGAAAAGAATAAACCTATTTGACTGAGCACGAAATTTAAGAAAGAATGAAAGAATGAAAGATTTTTTAAACTTGTGATGTAAAACAATATATAGTTATTTGTGTGTCTATGCCTCGTGTTGTTTCCAAGTGACCAGGAGGTCACGGGTTCGAGCTGTGGAAACAACCTCTTGCTGAAATGCAGGGTTAGGTTGCGTACAACAGACCTTTGTGGTACGGCCCTTCCATAGACCCCGCGCGCATAGTGGGAGCTTAGTGCACTGAGCTTCCATTTTTTTGTGCCTATGCCTCATCTTATTAAAGGTAAAATGTGAAGTTCGAAGTTATTGTTTCCAAATTTAGAAATATGTCATTCTTTTAAAATAGATTAAAAAGGAATTAGGCTCATTCTTTTCGAAACGGAGAGAGTATTTTATTTGGACTTAGTAGCAAGAATTATTAACTATAATTGTTCTCTAAGTGCAGATGAATGCCCACTCGACCCTTGGTATGAACTAGGCTCCTTCAGTGCGCAACATACTAGCTCTCAAGCAGTAATCGAAACTTCAAGATGGACCAAATCAATGATGGTCAAAGCATGCAAGGCATTTGGCATCCATTTCTCTGGATTTGAGCACGAGATTCTTGATATGGTCCTCCGAATGGAACAAAAACGACAGGAGAAAATCAAGGAACAAAAATCCTTAATTAAGGCAAATTCAAAGGGTAATAAAAAGCAATCTTTGGAATTATAAAGACTGAAATGGGGAATGAATTCGGATGGAATGAAGGAAGGGGTCAGGGGCAGGTATTACAAAGCCTTCTCTGGATGAAGATCAAAATTCTTAGTTGGAACGTGCGGGGTCTCAACGAAACAGAAAAAAGGAATTCAATAAAGTCACTAATTCAAAAATGGAAAGAAGATATATAGTATGTCTTCAAGAAACAAAGATTGCAAACTGGTCAACTCTGTTGATCAGACAAGTCTGGGGAAATAAATGGGTCGATTGGGCAGCTCTGAACTCAATTGGGAGAAGTGGTGGAATCATTGTGCTTTGGGATAAAAGACAATGGTCTAACAGGGGAACTCATCTAGGACACTATACACTTTCATGTATGCTTGAAAGCTTACCGGAAGATTTCAAGCTGTGTTTCACAGGGGTCTATGGTCCTCACAACAATGTAGAGAGGGAGAATTTCTGGCATGAACTTGCCAGAAATCCTTCTCAGACATCAGGGGCATTTGGGAGGATCAATGGGTCATTGAAGGGGACTTCAATGTTTGTAGATATGAAAGTGAAAGATACAATTGCGTTAGAAGATCCAAAGCAATGAAATCCTTCTCAGACATCATTCAAGACCTAGGCATAATAGATCTGTCCCTTCAAGGAGCCAGTTACACTTGGTTTAGGGAGGAGGACTCCCTGCAAGCTTCCAGAATTGATAGGTTTCTAATCTCACCAGAATGGAATGCCAACTTCAAAGCAATGAAACAATTGGCCCTACGAAGAGTTGAATCAGATCACATGCCTCTCCTATTGGAATGTGGTGACTGGCAAGCAAATCCCTCCTACTTCAAATTTGAAAACATGTGGTTTCAAGTTGAAGGTTTCATGAAAAAAATGGAAGAATGGTGGAACAGTTACTCAATCAGGGCCAGTCCAGACTTCATATTGGTACAAAAATTGAGTAGGCTTAAAAAAGACATCACAGATTAGAACAGAACAACCTTTGGTCAATTGGAAGCTCAAAGAACCAAGCTATTGGAGGAGCTAACTATCGTGTACCAAACAGCAGAAAACAGACTCTTGACTTTGTCAGAAAAGGAACAATTAATACATATAAAGCTCGAGTTAAAAAAGTTGGCAAAGGTGGAAGAAGTATCATGGAGGCAAAAATCTAGGTGCTTGTGGCTCAAAGAAGGAGACAGGAATACAAAGTTCTTTCAAAAAAGGGCCAACTCACACAGGAGAAACAATTGCATTGATAAGCTACTGATTGGGGCAGAATTCACTGAAGACGGTGATGAAATCAAAGATGAAATCTTAAGATTCTATCAAGACCTGTACGCTGAAAATGAGCATTAGAGGCCTTCTGTAACCTTTGAAGGTTTGGCCAGCATATCTCTAACTAAGAAAGAATGGCTTGAAAGACCCTTTGAAGAGGAAGAAGTGCTGGAAGCAATAACTTCATGTGCACCAGACAAAAGCCTAGGTCCTAATGGATTCACCATGGCTTTCTACCAAAAGACCCGGCTTTCATCAAACCTGAAATTATGAGGGCCCTCACATATTTTCATCAACATTGCTACATGGTTAGATCATGCATGCTTACTTCATTGCTCTCATCCCCAAAAAGAAATAGTAGTAGAACTCAGAGACTTTAGACCTATTAGTCTCATTGGAAGTATCTACTAAATTGTTGCCAAAACTCTGGCTGAGAGACTGAAGATAGTAATTTGGAAGTTGGTTTCTGGAGAGCAAAGTGCATTCGAGGAATAGGCAGATCACAGATGCCTCACTTGTATCCAATGAAATGCTGGATAATAGATTGAAAAAAGGAATCCCCGGAATTCTCTGCAAGCTAGATGTTGAGAAGGCTTTTGATAATGTTAATTGGTCCTACTTATTTCCAATGTTGAAAGCTATGGGATTTGGGGACAGATGGATCATATGGATAAAATACAGCCTTACTACAGTAAAGTACTCAGTTCTAGTGAATAGATCTCCAGTGGGTTTTTTCTCCCCTCAAAAAGGAATAAGGCAAGGTGACCTTTTGTCACCATTGTTATTCATCCTAGCCATGGAGGGCCTAAGTAAAATGCTAGATAAGGCAAAACAAATGCAATTGATTGAGGGATTCAGGGTGGGAAACAATGTAAATACCTCATTCACGGTCACTCACTTACTCTACGCAGATGACACCTTAATATTTTGTGGGGCAGAGAGATCTTAGCTGAAGTTCCTAAACTTGCCTCTACTACTATTCGAAGCAATCTCGGGGTTGCACATCAACATGTTGAATATCATGATCTACCTAGTGAATGAAGTTCCTAACTTGGGGGAGCTGGCAAACTTAATGGATTGTAATATAGTCTCCCTTCACACAACTTACTTAGGCCTCCCGCTAGGAGACAAATATAAGGCAACAGAGATGTGGAATGGAGTAATAGAGAGAGTGGAGAAAAAATTGGCAACATGGAAAATGCAGTATCTGTCTATGGGTAGTAGATTAACTTTAATCAGCAGTGTTGTATATAGTATCCCCACCTATATTATGTCCATATTCCCTATGCCATGTAAGGTGCAAAAACAACTAGACAAAATTAGGAGATCTTTCCTATGGGAAGGAAACTGTGAAGGCCAAAAATTCCATTTAGTGAAATGGCCAAAAGTGATCATGCCAAAGAACCAAGGTGGTCTGAGAATCAGAGACTTCACCAAGCACAACAAGAATCTGGTCATGAAATGATGGTGAAGGTATGCTCAAGAATCAACATGCATTTGGAAGAAGGTAGTTAATGCCAAATATGGGGCACAAGACAGATGGTGCACCAAGCAAAGCAAAGCTCCACATGGAGTTGGCCCATGGAAGCACATCAACAACCTGCAAGAAGCATTCTTTCAAGAAGTATCCTATAAGGTTGGGAATAGAAACACCATTAAATTCTGGAGGATAGATTCAACAATCAACCCCTGAAAGATTCCCATCTTGGCCTCTACTAGATTGCCTCTGACCCTAACTCTTCTATAGCACAAAATAGAGAAGGGAGCATATGGGACCTCCAATTCAGAAGAAATATGTAGGATTGGGAGATAAATCAACTATTAGATCTATATAAAAATCTTGAAGGTGCTGAAGGGAACCCTTAAGTCTCAAGCAGCTTAAGGTTGGGCAACTCTGAAAAAGTCATCTACATGGTTAAGGCAAGATACAGAAATCTAAGTGCTTCAAATGATATGATAAAGTCTTATCCATGGAAGCTAATTTGGAAGACAAAGCTTCCAACAAAAGTAAAGTGTTTCTCCTGAACAACCCTTTATGAAGCTATTCTAATATGCCAACTGTCAACTGAATTCTAAATGTCTAATGAGTCTTTTTAGTTGGAGTAACCTTTCCCCTGTAAATGATATTATTCCCCTCTTGGACTTCATTAGTTCTCTCTTAAAGGTTTAGTAATCATTGCTTTTGTTCTTGGTTAACTCAAGGTTCTAGATTTTTTTTTTGCCCTATGGAGTTAACCAACTGTTATTTTTGTATCCTTTTGCATCTACTTGATGCCTTTTAAACAATAATATATTACTTCATCTAAAAAAAGGAAATAACATAAATCTATACAATCAGTCCAGCTTCAAATCACATCAAATGTTCAAATTTCCTAAATATATTCAAATATCCCAAAATTAAGCTAATCAACAATCTCCAAAATATAGTTAAATATCCTGAAATCATGCTATTCAACACTCCCCCTCAAGTGGGTGCAAAGATGTCTCACATGCCCAACTTGAAACTCAATGTATGAATAGTTCGCTTGTTGAGACATTTGGTGAACACATCAGCTAGACATTTTTCCAACAGTAAATAAAACAAAGTTAAAATAATAATCATAACTTTTCTTTGGTAAGCATAGATCAATTTCCACATGCTTTTTTTGGTCATGTTGAACTACATTATGAGCTAACTGATGGCAACCTAGTTGTCACAGTACAAGGAAAGTTTTCCTTTTCCAAACAATCTCAATTCCTCTAGTAGCTTTTGTAGCCAAAGTAGCTCGTAAACACCCTGTGTCATATATATTCTGCCTCCACGCTTGATCTAACAACTACATTTGCTCTTGCTTCTTCAAATAACCAAATTTTCTCCTACGAGTGTACAGTAACCAAATGTAGATCTTCTGCCATCTAGAGATTCAGCCCAATCAGCATATGTAAACGCTTCTATTTGGAGGTGATCATTGTCACGCCTCGACCTTGGGGAGCGGAACCGACGCTCAATCGAGGTAACCCAGTCAAGAAAGCCTACTTGGTGCCTACCAATTAACGTTTCTCATGAATAATTCAAGAATAAATAACAAGGGGTAGTCAATCAAAAGGATAAACGTATAATGCTGATTTTTCATTAATTAGGAAGTTTTCATTGCTAGATGGTAAAATAATATAAGTTCATAGTTTGTGAGAGAAATCAACTGGCATGAACAACACTTATGGTTTTCCCCCATTCAAAACACGACCCACAGTATGTCTACGGAATCTCTAAATAAGCGTGAGAGTAGTATGGATGCACTGATAATTGGGAGATCAACAATTTGGTTGGGAGATCATTAGCTATCGACACACTACCATGCATGTGGCATGGAGTCTGATCTCGGCCTGATTGACTAGGTCGTCTCACCTCAATGTATCTGGGTTGACGTGGTACCGTGGAACCACCATGTGCGTGACATGGAGTCTGATTTCGGCCCGATCGGTTAGACCGTCTCATGATAATGCCGTGTGGGTCGACATGGTCTTTGCTAGAAGTCAATTCATCCCAATTAAGGGAAAATAATCTCATCATATCTAAGGGGATTTGTCCCCCATTCATCTCATACACCGACATGTGTAGTTTCGGCCTTAGGCCTTTACAATCCACCCTTTCCTCAGTGACCTAACGATACTCCTAAAAAACTTTTTTTTTCATTTGTCCCTTGGGACATACATCATCATTATCTTTTGGAAAAAAAGTCCACATTTCATTTTTCATACTTTTACTTGCCATGAGTTGTCATAAGACATCAATGATATGTAAAACATTGGAAAATCATTGCTTTAAATACATAAGTAATCAGAGCTTTGAACACTTGGAATATTTCCACAAGGAAAGCATAGCCATGTCAATTGAAACATGAATTTGGATTTATAAACATTCATTAATTCAATCACTTTTGAAGTATCTTTCCAAGAGAGCATAAAGATAAAAACCAAAACAAGACTCGAGTATGTAGACATTTGATAAACCATTCGTTCGAAGCAATCTAACACGATAAGAATTGGTACTTTAGGCAACCATACTTGTAGTTCATAATGAGATCACGGAATCCGATTCTACAAAGGGGTCTAGCCAACTTACCTCAATCGACCTTAGGATCACTACAACGTTCCACTACTCTTAGCACTTCAGTCTACATTAACATAGTTCAATAGAATCATTGTTAGTAGGAATTCTCTTAATGTTGTCTTTTAGTCATTTCGTCGAACACCTAATATGCATAATCAACTAGAAGTTTCTATGATGGAGTTTCTTCACCCTACCACCAATTTTCATGTCAACAATCACAAAATAGTCCTAAAACACCCAACAACATCCATTGTCACATTCATGCCCAACCATTTACTTCCAACCTACATGCATCACTTCTTCTAGTCTTCACCTTCACCCAAATTCAAGATTGAGGGTTTATAGCTTCTGATCAACATCCCATAAGCCCCAACATAATAAAATCCTACTTAAACCCGTAATCAAACTTTGCATGAGAGCTTAGGGACAAAACCTTACCTCGTTTATAGAAGACGCAGCGAGTTCCCTTCCTTAAATCCTCAAGATTGAGCAAGGCATAGAAGAGTAAAAGTGTTATAGTTCTCCTCCCCTCTCTAGAGTCTATCTCCCTTTCAAGAATAGCCAAAATCCTCTAAAACTATTTGCTTTTGCATTCTAAAATAACCCATGGGTCTTTTTTATTAAAATAGTATGGGGTGGAATTTCCCCTCAGAATCGGGTGACCGCGGATGCGACCGCGAAACATATATGTGGTCCGCGAAATGGATCAGAGAATGGTCCTCCATATTTGAGTGGATCAGGAAAAGTCTGCGGCGAATTCGCGGTCCGCATTGGACCGTGAAGTCTTCTTTAAGAATTCCCATGTTGATTCCGCAATGGATACGCGGTCCCCGGAAGGTCTATGGGTTTCACATAACCCTCTACGAAATGACTCTAAAAATTCAGTTGCTCCTACCTCAGTTCGTGATGATTCTGTAGTCAGTAGAAGCGATATGTGGTCCGCAGAACCGATCTTAGAATCGCCCTTTTCTGCCATTTCTTCTACCTACTTTACGATGCATTTCACAATCCACAAATCCGTACCACGACAAGCTTGCTCGCCACAATTATCTACAACCTTCCGAACACATTAGCTTGACTTTAGCACCATAAAACGTTAAATCCTTGGCGAACTTTTACGGTGCCTTACATCCTCCCTGCTTAGGATCATTTCATCCTCGAATGAGGGCTCGAGTACGGCATAGACATCCAACATGACTTAGCTCCTCATTCACACACTAATAGCTCATAATTTCGTTAACTCCCCAAATTTCCAAAATTTTGACAGAGTTTCCTCTGTGTTTGGGTCTATCCACCTGTTAGATAGCCACAGAAACCAATCCTAACAACACATCCACTACACAACGACTTAATATAAACATGAAAACAACACCAACCTTTGCATTACAAGCATTACATTGCCAAAAAGGGGCATCTTAGCGTAAACTGTACATGTTTAGAACATAGCTCAAAGAAAAATAAGTTTCTAAAATTCCTCTAAGCAAAACCATCGGGTTCTACAAACAAGTGGGGATATTTTCTCTTCATATCTTCCTTGGCCTCCCAGGTAGCTCTTCAACTTGTTGGTTTCGCCATAGCACTTTGATGGAAACAATCTCTCTATTCCTCAACCGTCGAACTTGTCTATCAAGGATTGAAATCGGAACCTCTTCATAGGTCAATTCCTCAATATAGACACATGAAATACCAGGTGTACTAAGGAGAATTGTGGAGGTAACTCGAGCCTATAAGCCACTTGACCAACCTTCCGCAAAATTCTATTGGGTTCGATATACCTTGGACTCAATTTCCCTCTCTTCCCAAATTGTATTATGCCTTTCATGGGAAACTATCAAAAACACCCAATCATCATCTTTTAACTCTAAATATCTGCAGTGTACATCCGAATAAGACTTGTGGCGAATCTGAGCGGTTTTCAGCCGCTCCGTAATTATCTTTACTTTCTCAATAGCTTGATGCATGAGTTCTGGCCCTATCAATTCTTTTTATCCAACTTCAAACCAACCAATGAGAGATATATATCTCTTACCATAGAGCTTCGAACGATGCCATTTGGATGCTGGCATGGCATCTGTTATTGTGGGCAAATTGGAGGAGCGGCAAATGATCGTCCCAGCTATCCTTGAAGTCAAGAACACAAGCACACAACATATCCTCAAGCATTTATATAGTCTGCTCTGCTTACCCGTCGGTCTGTGATGGAAAACTGTACTAAGATTAACTTGAGTACCCAAGCCCTCTTGAAATTTCTGCCAAAAGTTGGTGGTGAACTACGCCCCTCGACTCGAGATGATGGTAACTGGAGTGGCATGCAATCTAACTATCTCCTTGATATACAATTGAGCACAGTACTGACCTTAACTTAGCTTGACTTAGGCACCATAAAACCTTAAATACTTGGTGAACTTTTACGAGGCCTTACAACCATGTTTGGAGAAAAGTAGGCCTTTCTTTGGAGCAGATTTTAGATACCGCAAAATGTGAAAGACACTTTGCATATGAGGATCTCAGAGAGATAAATGGGTCTTCCAACCGACATTTTATATCTTTCCTTATCAATTGATTCTCCAACTCCACTTTAAAACTTGTGATTGCTTTCAATTGGCGATTTTGGTAGTCTGCAACCTGTCATATCAGTTTCTTTCAAGAGATTCAAAATATACTTTATTTGAGAAATGACGATTCCTCTTTTTAATCTAGCAAACTCAATTCCCAAGAAGTACTGAATTTTCCTAGATCCTTGATCTTAAATTCATGTGCCAACAACTTCTTCAATCATGCCATCACCTCTTTGTCAGAAAAGTGAATTTATCTCAATGATGTCTTATGAAGAGGGTGTGATTAACATTGCTTTATTGGTAATCGAAGGATATCATTACTTGGCAGAATCTGTCAAACCAAGATTTGGGGGATTGCCTCAGTTCGTACAAGGCTTTATTCAATCTACATACCTTTCCTTGATTTGTGTAATATCAAATCCAGGAGGAATCTTCATATATGCTTTTTCTTCTAAGTCTCCATGAAGAAATGTATTCTTCACATCAAATTATTTCAAGTCCCAATCAGCATTAGTTGCACGAGACAAAAGAATTCTAATAGTGTTTATCTTAGCAACATGAGCAAATGTCTCTTGATAATCCACTCCATAAGTCTGAGTGAATCATTTAACTACAAATCTTGCATTAAATTTTTCATCGAGCCATCAACTTTGTGCTTCACAGTGAAGACTCTTTTGCAGCCAACCGACTTTTTTGTCTGGTGGTGAAGTGACAAGTTATCAAATCTCCTTTTTTGACAAAGCCTTCATTTCTTCAATCAAAACTGTTTTGAGGGACGAAAATCGACCTCTTGCTACAAAATGAAACCGTAGTGTTGCGAGGGAGAAAAACTCACCTCTAAAGGAAACAATGACTCTGATATCATGAAGATTTCAAGACAAAGAAGAAGACTTCTCGTATTTCTGTGTGTCTTTCTATCTTCTTTAAAAAAGTACTTTTTGGGGGAAAAACACTTTTGGCCTCCTAGAAGCTTGGCCAAACAAGCTCTAATTCTAGCTTCTTTCAAAAAGCATAAGCAGAAAATTAAATTTTTCAAGACAAAAATATCTTTATCATAAATTTATATTTTCTATATTATCCCTCATTAATTTAGCCTCTTTTGTTTTGTTTCTATCACCATTTTTTCCTCTTTTTTAGTTCATTATATTTTTATTCTTCTTCTTATATCCTTTTTGGAACAGCCTATCTACTATAAGTAAATTTTTTCTTTTTTATTTTATTATTCCATTTCTTCTTCTTTTTTCGTATTTCTCGTTGAAATAATTTACTAGGTTAACCACTAGATTCAATCACTTTCTTTACAAGATATGGTTTCATTTTTTCATTTAATGTGTGACTTCTTGATCTCAAATTCATGTGCCAACAACTTCTTCAATCATGCCATAACCTCTTTGTCAGAAAAGTGAATATATCTGAATGATGTCTTATGAAGAGGGTGTGATTAACATTGCTTTGTTGGTAATCGAAGAATATTATTGCTTTGCAGAATCTTTCAAAGCTTTGGGGGATTGCCTCAGTTCGTACAAGGCTTTCCACCTTTCCTTGATTTGTGCAATATCAAATCCAGGAGGAATCTTCATATATGCCTTTTCTTCTAAGTCTCCCTGAAGAAATATATTCTTCACATCAAATTGTTTCAAGTCCCAATCAAGATTAGTTGCACAAGACAAAAGAATTCTAATAGTTTTCATCTTAGCAACATGAGCAAATGTCTCTTGATAATCCACTCCATAAGTCTAAGTAAATCATTTAACTATCAACCTTACATTGAATCTTTCATCGAGCCATCAACTTTGTGCTTCACAATGAAGATTCTTTTGCAGCCAACCGACTTTTTGTCTGGTGGTGAAGTGACAAGTTACCAAAACTCATTTTTTGACAAGGCCTTCATTTCTTCAATCATAACTTGCTTCCATTTTGGTTCTGCAAAAGCTCCTCTCCAATTTTTGGGAATAGACACAGAAGAAATAGACACGCCAAAGGCTCTATAGGAGGGAGAAAAGGAATTATATGAGGCAAAATTAGATAAAGGGTGTTTGGTAATGCAAGATCAATAGGCAAATCTAACTCATTAGGAAATACTCACCAGTAGGAAAAGGCTCAGCTTTGGTAAATTGCATATAGCTGCTTCTTCTGCTCTATTTTTTCTTGAGTAAGTTTTTAAATTAGGACTATCCAAACACCCAATAGTCTCCCCTGACCTCTTTCTCCAATTTCACTTTCCCCAATGGTAGTGGTAGTAGCTTCAACAATCGAACTTGGGAGAATCATCTCTTCTTCCATATAGTTCTGCCCCTAAAGTCATGGTGGTGTAATACTGAAATATGGCTCAGATTCTCGAAAGGTGACATCCATGCTGACAAAGGATCTTCCGGAGGGAGGATGATGGCACTTGTACCCTTCTCTGTTTGAGAATATCCAATAAAGACACACTTAAGAGCTCCAAAATTAAGTTTCTCATAGTTCCTAGTGTGAACAAAGTAGACACATTTATCATTTTTCTTGTTTTTACCATTATCTTTTACTAATGTAATTATTTCTATCTTTCTCTTTTGATTTTTATTAGTGGGATGTTTCCATTTAAGTGTACAAGTATCAGTGATCTGCAATAATAACAAAAACGAAAGCAGAACAATTATAAAAATGGAGCGAGAAAAGTTTTATGTAGTGTTAGATTCTTTCAAAATAAAGGTTGCCGAATCACCCCCCTTATGTATTGTGCCTTTAATTTTTTAATATTTTGGCAATGGGTATGGAGAATGATCAAGAGGTTGTGCAAATGCTAGGAAGAGATCTGAACTTTGGTGCTCTACTTTTGCCATCAATTGAGGTAAGACCATTTGTTCTCAACTTTTCTTTTGCTTTTCTCATTTGTTGTGTTATAACTGTTGAAATTTAAGGAAATAACTTGTATTTCACAATCTCCCCTAAGTATGATATGCAAATAAAATTTCATTTTTTGATATTCCCACTTGCTTTACATAGACTTCAGTTCATGTTTTTGCATGTAATTTGCCTTGCATTATGCCTCGATCTTGTTAATTTTAGTGTGAATATTTATGGCTCGAATTTAATAATAATATTTATATGTATAGGAGTCAATTTAAAGTGATTTGGCAAACTTAAATGCAAATAAAAGTAAAAGTAAAAGAATTTGAAAGGAATATGACTTCGGTGTCGAGGTTCACGCCTGACACCAATCAAAACCCCAAGGACAATCTATCAGCCATTTTTTATACTTGCAGTAATAAATCATGCCATCAAACACTGTAAGAGGTAAATAAATAAAAATTGCCCCACACATGCCTCTAAAGAGTCGGGTGATTTACAAGAATGGCCTCAAGAGGGGTGGTTTTGAACCTCTGACTCCGCTTGTTTCATGCGACAAATCTTCAAGTTTAACAATTTTTAGCCCATGGGCAAGATTTCTTACTTTTAACTTTGAAATTTGCTCAAAGTGAGGGGTCAAACGTTCACGACCACCCGTTTTCAAAATTATTGGATGTAATTCTTATGCTTAAATCCCACTATTAGAGTTGAAAGGATATATGTCATGTACGGGGGTATTTAAGAATGAATAAGTCTTAAAGTAAAAACTCTTACTATTACCCAAGAAACTGAAAATAATAAACTTTTTCTTTTACATTTTTTGGTCGAAGAGAAAACTTAAGTGAGCGATAAGATTATTTTTAAACTTAATTTTCATATAATTTTGTAAAAATTGCATGGGCCGCTCTATTTGCTTTTCCCTTTTTAACTTATACCCGTTTTATTTTTTCGTTTGTATCCGTACCCTTTTTTTGTTAAAGTATTTTAAAAAGACGATTTTGTCCTTGTTTAATAAAAGGCATACTGCAGGATAAAATTTCAGCATGTTTTGGTATGAAATTTTAGCAAATGAACTAAATAACTTCAGCATGCATTAGAAAAACTCATCAGAAAATTACAAACTG
Organism: Nicotiana paniculata; assembly: GCA_005239505.1. Classification (NCBI taxonomy): domain Eukaryota; kingdom Viridiplantae; phylum Streptophyta; class Magnoliopsida; order Solanales; family Solanaceae; genus Nicotiana; species Nicotiana paniculata. The sequence goes on along the minus strand of MDKI01120816.1, from coordinate 2,437 downwards.
CAGGACAAAAACTTAAGCATGTTTAGTCTAAAGTTTTAGCAAATGAACTAAAAAACTTCAGCTTGTTTAGACATAAGTTTCGGATAAAACTCATGACAAAACTGTAGACTACAGGACAAAACTTCAGCATGTTTTGGTGTAAAGGTTTAGCAAATTAACTAAATAACTTCAGCATGCATTAGCAAAAACTCATTAGAAAATTACATACTGCAAGACAAAAACTTAAGCATGTTTATTCTGAAGTTTTAGCAAATGAACAAAAAAACTTAAGCATGTTTAGTCCGAAGTTTTAGCAAATGAACAAAAAAACTTAAGCATGTTTAGTCTGAAGTTTTAGCAAATGAACTAAAAAACTTAAGCATGTTTAATCTGAAGTTTTAGCAAATGAACTAAAAACTTCAAGCATGTTTAGTCTGAAGTTTTAGCAAATGAACTAAATAACTTCAGCATGCATTAGTAAAAACTCATTAGAAAATTATATATTGCAAGACAAAAATTTAAGCATGTTTAGTCTGAAGTTTTAGCACATGAACTAAATAACTAAAGCATATTTACACTGAAGTTTCGGATAAAACTCATGACAAAACTGTAGACGGCAGGATAAATAACTTCAGCATGCATTAGTATGAAATTGTAGCTTCAATGTGAAACAACTTCATGCTATATCAGCATGAAGTTTTAGATTCAACATGAAATAACTTCATGCTATATTAGCATGAAGTTTTAGCTTTAAGGTGAAAAAATTCATGCAAGTGTGATTCTGAAGATGAATCTGGACAAGTTTCTTGTTTTTGATAAAGCTGGTGAGAATTTTTTCACGAATGGGGTTGCAGATCACGCGATTAATGCGTGATGCAGGTTTTATATCTTTTGTCAGGAGTGTAATTGTCATATATATTATTACGGATTTTTTTATCATCTGACTACCAAATCAATAATCTTAAAAATAGGGTACATGTTAAAAGGTAGCACAAATATAAAGTACGACTGCAAATCCGGAACAAGAATAACAGAGAAAATAAAACACCAGCTATGAGAAATAAATTTTCAACAATACAATGCAAAAACGGTGTTAGACGGCCAGTTTCTAAAACCATTTTTTAATATTTAACTGCCTTTTGATATGTAGTTAAAACATAATTATATTTTAATGCGCAAATAAAATTATTTGGGCAAAATTTATTCCACTAGCCAAAATATAAAAAAAAAAAAAAAAGTCAGTACAGCATGTTCGAGTTCCAAACTTTTACAACCCTTGATGCAAATTGCTCTGAACTTCAAAAATATAATATTTTCTACATTATTCGACATCTGTATGTCATGATGCTCCCTTTCTTTACTTCTCAAAATGTTTCATCGAATTTGGTGCATATTGTATTCTCCTTCTAATAAAAACTGATGCTTGCACGACTACCCACAAAACTGCACCATAAGTTGTTTGCATAACATTCTAACTATCACAGTAGCTAGCAATCCCCGAGCAGACTTCGATAATCTATTCGACAATACTGACATATTTGTTGTTAGTATGCCCCATCTTTTACCATCGTCCTTATGCTATGCCTATTTCTCTATTTCGAACCTGGACAACCAATCATATGCTTCATCATCAGCCTCTTCATTCAATTGTATCCATTGTGGGAATAATTTATTTTCCTGATGATCCGTTACTTCTTGCCATATAAGGTTGTGTAAGTCTTTTAAATGCCTAACACAACAACGATGGTAGCCGTGAGATTCATTACATTCATGCAATGCATAAAAACTATTTAAAATATCACAAAATCGATCAATTATTGGACAAATACGCCTGAATGCTACTCACAACAAGCTTCTTTAAATGGTTCAGAAATTATGTCCAAGTCTCGGTACTCTCATTGGCACAAATAACAGACGCAAAAGGGAATACTTAAAAAATTTCATTCACTCCAACTGTAATCAACAACTTTACGCCGTGCTTCCCATAGACATGTGTGCGGCCTTTGGAGATGACGGGCCTACAATGTACTGAACCATCAATAGATAGTTTAAAGGTCCAAAATACATATCTAAAGATTTTTTGTTGAATTCCAGGACAATGGTCGTATACCCAACAACTGTACCATGATTATAGTATTGCACAACACCCATGTGCATCGATAAAGATGACGAAATGTTACTTTGAACGCACATTTACGCCTGAGAAATACCTTTTTGGTAATGGTACAACAATAAATCTACTGTATTGATGTTAAGCATTGTCACACCTTATACTATATAGACTCTTCAATGTGTGAAATCAACATATGGGCAATTATATCAATTTTCAGGTTAAAATAATTGCCATTGAATGTGTCCATATTATAAGTATGTCTAGGGGCGGATTTATATAGAAGGTTGAGGGTGGTAAGCCACCCGGACACTCGGGTAAAATTTTGAGCGTGTATATATATATATA
>MDKI01080365.1:0-23078 GCA_005239505.1 Nicotiana paniculata | reverse complement strand
AACGTTTTCTAACTTTAATCCATTTGTATATCAATAATCTCTATCATTTTCCTCAATCTAATCCATTAATTGGATGAGAAACCTTGAAAATGTGATGAAATATCCCCAAGTAGAAATATGAGGATTTAGGGAGATTTAGACGTCGGATTTTGTTGATTCTCGTTCGAGTGGGTTCATGAGCGAATGAGTATTCGGGAACTATAAATTTTACCCGATTCTAAGATATGGGCCCGGGGGACTTTTTGGGAGAATTTCCTAATTTCGCGTATTAGCTTAAAAATAATTAGCTATTTTGTTCCCTTGAAGTGATATTTACACTATGCACTCGATTTGAATAGGTTTGGGCCACCCGGAGTTAGATACTTGTGGCAAGAGCGTGGTATTAAGTTTATTAGCGCAGTCAAGGTAAGTGGCTTGCCTAATTTTGTGTTGGGGACTTCCTCTTAGGCATTTTTATACTGATTTAGTTACGTGGACGCCGTGTACGTGAGGTGACGAGTGCGTACACGGGTCATTGTTGCTAAAATCCTATTTTTTTACTTCCATGAAATCGCTCATTTTCATTCATATATGACTGCTTCCTATCTTAATTGAGTAGATAGCTTAAGAGTAAGCATGCCTACTCGTTCTTACTTGATTCCCCCTTATTTGCTACTAGTCGCACCATGCTTAGATAGCTTTACCCTATTCTTGCCTGATGTTTTTCCTGGACTGTTTAATTAACCAATAATTGACATACTTCTGCTTTGCATATTTAAATTGGGACTACGTACCGAGATCTGGGAGCTTTCTCCCTGTACTGCATTTCATATTTAAATTGGGACTACGGATCAAGACCCGGGAGCTTTCCTCATGTACTGTATTTCATATTTAAATTGGGACTACGGACCGAGATCCAGGAGCTTTCCTCCTGTACTGCATTTCATATTTAAATTGGGACTACGGACCGAGATCCAGGAGCTTTCCCCTGTACTGAAATGCATATTTAAATTGGGACTACGGACGGAGATCAGGGAGCTTTCCCCCTGTACTGCATAGCATATTTAAATTGGGACTACGGATTGAGATCCGAGAGCTTTCCTCGTGTACTGCATTGGACATTTACTGTTGATATATATGTTGTGCTAAGCCGAGGGCTCTCTTTCTGTTGTTTATCTTCCCGTTTTCATCAATCTTGTTTATCATTTCATATCTATATTTCAATATTTTAAATTTTATATTGACTTGTTTTAAAACCTCAGTAGGGCCTCAACCTGACCTCATCACTACTTGACAGGGGTTAGGCTTGGCACTTACGGAGTACCGAATGTGGAGTACTCACGTCCTTTCCTGCGCATGTTTCCCCATGTGCAGATCCAGGTACTAGCATCCAGTATCGTGGCTAGGAGTCGTTCTAGCAGCAGCCAGGAGACCGCGAGGTAATTCTGCCGCGTCCGTAGAATCCCACGAGTCCCCTTCTCTTCTATTATAGGCATATAAGACTTATGTATTTTTACATTGTTTCATTGTATAGAGCTATATTTAGTACAGAGCTTGTGACTATAGTGACATTCCGGGTTTTGGGAACTGAAAGTGTATATGCTGAGCAGCTATGTTATATCTACTTGAGTTCTTTTCTGTCTTTATTTTATTGATTCTGTCATTTTCTGCAAATTTTAGGCTTACCTAGTCATAGAGACTAGGTGCTGTCACGATACCTTTCGGAGGGCAAAATGGGTCGTGACAACAATCTTGGAAGATATTGTAAAGGTGAAAGAGATGTTGTTTGAGGAAGAACCAACAATTGCTAATAGGATTGTGCTACAAAAGGCCCAGGCAAAACTGAAGAAGTAATTGAGTATTGAGGATCAATATTGGAAGCAGAAAGCTGGATGAGTTGGTTTATTAGGGGAGGCAGAAATACTAGCTTTTTTCACAATCATGTGAATGGAAAAAGGAAGAAACTGCAACTGAAGAGGATCCAAAATGGAGGAGGAATCTGGATAGAGGGACAACATCAATTAGCTACTGCAATAGTGGAATTCTACATGAATCAGTTCACAAAAGAAGCTGATCCCACCGATTTTTCAGTGTTTGAATATATGCCTACTATGGTGACAGATGAACAAAATCTGGAGCTATATAGATACCATGATCTTGAAGAGGTCAAGGGTGAAATGTTTGAGCTTAGTGGGGATAGTGCAAGTGGTCGTGATGGATTCACTAGAACATTTTATCAAGAATGTTGGGATATTGTTGGTTACGATATTTACAACATGATACCGTATTTCAATGGAGGTGCTACATTGCCTACGTGCATCACACACACCAACTTGGTACTATTGCCTAAGAAACCTATGGTGCAAACTTTCTCTGACCTTAGACGTATAAGTTTGAGAAACTTCATCAACAAGGTGATTTCCAGGGTGATACATGATAGATTGGAGAAGTTGTTACCTGCCTTGATATCAACTTACCAATCTATCTTTGTGAAAGATAGGAGTATTTTTGAAAACATCTTTCTTACACAAAATATAGTTACTGATATAAGGTTGAGAGTTAAACCGACCATTGTTGTGATTAAGCTGGACATGGACAAGGCATATGATAGGGTTTCTTGGAAGTATTTGTTGCATGTTCCAAGGAAGATAATTTTGCTGAGAATTTCATCAACGTGGTGTGGAACTTAGTGTCTAACAACAGGTACTCAGTTTTTTTTTGACTGGTCATGACTCAAGTTTTTTCAAATCCACAAGAGGAGTGAAACAAGGAGACCTTTTTGTCTCCTGCATTGTTTATTTTGTCAACAGAAGTGTTATCTAGATCCTCAAATAAGTTGTTCGAGGACAAAAACTTTAGAGGTTTTCGTATGCCTAAGTGGTATGATCCACTATATCACTTGGCATTCTTATGACACTATCATATTTGCATCAGCTTATCCAGACTCAATATTGAATAGTTATGAGAGGATTTCTGGGCAGTTCATCAATAAAACTAAGATCCCATACTATATGCATTCCAAAGCTACCAATTCTTTGGTTTAGGCGGCAGGAGAGGCTACATGATTTGCTAAGGGGTAGTTTCCTTTTACATATCTGGGATGTCCTATCTTCTATGCTAGAAGAAGGAAAGACTACTATAATGATCTCATCAAGAAGGTGAGAGCGAAACTACACTCTTGGAAGGGGAAATTTCTATCATTTGGAGGCAAGGCAACACTTATCTCTAGTGTATTCCAAAGCATGTCAGTAGACATTCTATATATGCTTGATCTACCAAATAATATTTTTGAACATTTTTAAAAAATGTTTGCAAGATTCTTTTGGAGCATAAAAGAGGAAGGCAGAAGAAGGCATTGAGCCTTTTGGCAAAGGTTATATTTGCCTAAGGATGAAGGGGATCTAGAGTTCAGATCTCTACATGATGTCTCTAAAGCTTTGTTTGCTAAACTTTGATGGAGATTCAGAACAACAAAATCATTATGGTCTAACTTTATGTGGAACAAGTATTGCAAGAAAGAAATTCCTAAAGTAGTGCAATTTAGGGGAGTATCTCATGCATGGAGACAGAGTTGAATGCAGGTAGAACATTCTGTGGGAGATGAAGAGTGGTACAACAATGTATAACATGAAAACTGGACAGGAATAGCGGCATTATACCATTTGGTACCACCTGATTTTCATATGAAAGAGGACCTACCAAAAGTAGCAGAACTAAGGCAAGAAGATAGCTGGAATGAGGAGCTACTGGAATAGACATTTACTGAAGTCGGTTGAACATATTATACATAAGGTGGAGTTTGAAGGTAGTCCTGGTTACTGAGATAGACCATTATGGAAACCTACTGCTTCTAGTAAGTTTACTGTGAGTAGTGCTTGGCATCTAGTGAAACATACGGCAAACCCTAATCAAGAATATAAGCACATGTGGATTAATCCGTTACTAAGATATCATTCTCAATCTGGAGGCTTTGGAGGGGAAAATTGGCTACTGATGATTTATGGAGAAGGTTAGGCTATATATGCGTCTCTAGGTACTTCCACAAGGGTATGGAAGGCATTCATGAGTTGTAGGGATCAATGCTCAACTGGTACAACTACATAAGGTTATTAGGACATGGTGGAATATTCCATGTTGTGCAAAGCTTAGGCCTCTTTTCAAGGCAATGCCAACAATTGTCACATCGAAGTTGTGGAAGATGAGAAACACCAATAGAAATGGAGGATCAATTTCAGTCAATAGGGTTATACATGAGATAAAAAAGACAATATGCTTCCTGAAAAAGGTGAGATACAATTGGCTCACTCATATTCCATATCTCTGGCCACACATAGTAAGGTTCTTTGAGGAGTATATGCTAGTAATTGTTACTAAACGAGTGACATGGAAATTGCCTTTTACTGGCTGGTACAAGTGCAACACTGATGGGGCTTCTAGAGGTAATCCAGGTCAAGGGGATATGGTGTATGCAAAGGCACAACAACTGGAGGAAACAACCAACATTATGGTTGAGGCAAATACAATAGAAGAAGGACTATCCTATTGTGTAGCTCATGGTCGTCATCACCTCATATTGGAGACAGATTCATTAGGTATGAAGAAGATCATTGATCGAGATTGTGATCCATGGTGTATTGGAGTTTAATTTAAGAGGATCAAGGAGATGAAAGACTATTTTAATGTGTTGTTGCAACAGGTTCTAAGGGAGGGTAACATAGTAGAAAATTATTTAACTAACTTTATGTTCTCTTTTGCAGGTACAATTTAGCTTCATTCTTTCTCTTAACTTCCAAGTGAAGGTAGGAGACTAATAAATCTTGACAAGGCTCAAATTACTAACCTTAGGGTTAGGATTGCCAAAAGGAAAGCACTTGATTGATGAGCAGGTATTGGAATATAAGATCAACTGCTTCTTAGTGTTGTTACATTTGTGTATTTTATATATTATTAGGTTACATACCAATGGTATTAATATTTTTTCATGCTCATCTTGGTGGTAATCTAGTGAGATATGAGACAATTTATACAAGTAGGTAGCCGACCTTGTTTCACATAAGATCACAAGAAGTCATGTTGTCTAGATTAAGGTATTTTCATATATTAAAATTCTGCACGGTAGGAGACAAGTTATGTCTTGAGATTATTTATAACTTCACATATTACAGCCTCCAGAAGTGTTTAAGTGTGTTTAAAACTGGGATCTGATAGGTTTAGATGTTCAGTGTTCTATGTTGGAATTATTAATGTTGTTATGGAACTACTTAGTGGTATCGGCATAGTTACATGCCCAATCTGTAGGTGTCATTGCAGTATTTGGAGTTGGTTTCACATGCAGGAAGTAGCCAACTATTTACAAGTTAACTGGCAGCTCTTATCAATTTGGATGAGGCTAGTCGAAAGCCAGTTGACTACATGTAATTTTTGCAATCTTTGCTTCGTAAGACTACTGGAATTGTTGATTTCCAGAAAACCTACGTGCAAGAACATTTATATGGTAAGGTTATTCTATTTGGAAGGTTGGAAAACTCCAGGAGTTGATGGTATTCATTGGAGATCCACATTTGCCTTGTCTTTTGGAATGCAAAACTTGGCGCCTGGTGAGAGCGTTAGAGGTGCTACATTGAGATTTCTTCCTTGGCTTGTGGATGCACACACCACCATATGTTGGAAGCTATCTATGATACCACTTGTAATAGTTATCTTTACAGCTTTCCTAGCTTTAACTTAGCATACTTCAAAGATGACTTTGGATAAATTATAATTTGTGGATCCTTGTTTTTGGATTATTATTTATATATTAACTACTAGGCAACATAATGGTATGTTTGTTTAAAAAAAAGAAAAAAAAAGAAATTTGTAAGGAAATTCTAATTATCATGTATGGAAGTAATTAATTTTTTTAACTATAGTTAGGGTCTTGCTTTAGTTAATTAAATCTCAACCTTTAATTCTTAACATAGCTATGTTGCTTCCATCCAAGTAGGAACTTGGAAAAACTCCAATGCAGGAATCGGACACTGGGTGGGTAAATCCAACCAGACAAATTTGATCGAATTTCAGTAGTTGACCTAAAAAAATTCTAATATCTTCTACCGACTAGCTATATGTATGTGTGATTTTATTATTTCATGCCAAACATAGAAACATGATTTTGGTATATAGAATTGATCTGAATTTACTAGAAACTTGAAAGTTATCCAGCCATACAAAAACATATAATTGTGCAAATCCTATAACCATTGACTTCCGTTAACTTATAAGTTTCATTGATTAGCTTCATAAGTGACAACTTATTAAAAGAACCAGTACTAGCCCAATCTCTTGGTAATACACCTGATACAACAATTTTGTATATCGAGTGATATCATACACAGGAAAGAGGAAAATTTTAAAGTGAAATTTCTCGGCAATATCAATATCCATTTATTCCAAGAAAGAAAGAAAACTTACCAAATTCTTGGTAACACAAAATTAATTTTGAGAAAAGAAAGTTTTAAATTTAATATTTTGATATATCAAACCTCGGTTCAATTTTTTTCTAGAATATCATGATCTCGATTTTTGTAAGTTCCAGCATTATGAGTTAGATAACGAGAAACAAAAAATAGAAGGCATTGCTGAGTTGGAGACAAAACTGTTACAAAAGCTGAAGCTCATCAGCTATGGCAGAACGAATATAGGGAAGACGAAAGAGATAGAGAGATACAATGACCCGATTAGTCATTTTGAGTTTCAGTGCTCTGTTTTATGATTCAATACTTCAATTAGGATCATTTGATGTTTTATGACACGTGTGCATGATTAGTATTGATTTTCCAAAGGTTCGGGAGTTCTTTAGAAGAGTAATTCTCATTTTGAAATCTTTATGCTGAAAGAATCGACCAAAATTTGACTTTTGAGTAAACAAATCCAGAATCGAATTTTGATGGGTCCGATAGGTTTGTATAATGATGTTAAACTTTTACATTCCTTCAGATTTGATTTTTGAGGTTCTTAGAAGAATTCAACACCATTTGTCGAAAGTTGGCAATTTGAAGAAGTTAAGAGTTCATAAGTTTGATCAAGATGTGAATTTGATGTTATTGGACTCCGGTTGGTGTTCCGAGACTTTGGAAATGTCTCAGTTGAATCTAACTTATGTGTAAAGTTTGGAATTAATCCAAAGTGTTTAAGTGTGATTCAGAAACTCTTTTGAAAGAATGAATATTTAACAACTTATGAGAAATTCTATTCGATTTAAACCTTGATTATTTATTAGGATATTTCTGTGGGTATTTTGGGCCTTGTCATAAGTCTAAATAGGGTATTTTAACTTCTGGGAATGATTGGATGGAGTCCTAGAGTGCTTGGGTGAGTTTCAGCGCATTTGGTGCAAGGTTTGAAAGACTTGAAGTGTTGAAATTCTAATTTTCTGCCGTAAGTCCATCTTCAAGAGAAATATGTTCAAAATATATAAGGAATTTGGTTAATATGCCTTGATGAAAGTTGTATCCCTTTGAATCTAGTTTCAGAATTTAAATTGTTTGTCATTCCGATATCTGTACAAAACGTTATCACTATTTTAGTGAAGAAGGGCAATGCTGTTATTTTTCCAAAAACTTTCTGCATTTGCATATGTAATCCCATTTCGTACTTGCACTTTATTTTTATTATTTTGAGATCTAGGGAGATTGGATGGAGGTATTTTTTTTAGAGATTTTTTATCTACTTCATCAGGGTAAGTAAACCTAACTCAAATGTTTTATTATGATATAAATCTATCATTAACTTTGGCTCTAAAACAAGGATTTTAAAGAAGTAAAGAGGATTTTGGCTTGAAAGATAAGAAAATATATTTTGGGGTTTTAAAAACCGATTTGAATTTGGATTTGAAAAGTAATCACATATTTGGACTCGACAGGTTATGTGTCATTGATATTTTGTATTGGTTTCGGATTTCGGGCACGCGAAACCCATATTGACCTTTAGGAAATTCATCAAAGATTGAAGTATTATTGATTGAGATTGCTTCCTGCATCATTATTTGACTTCCTTGGATGTTGTTTGGCTTGGATTTATGTCATTGGAGGGTATAGTGAGTTTTTGACGCGATTGGAGGTTAAAGACTAGTCAGATAAGGTAAGTGTCTTTCCTAACTTTAGTTTGAGGGAATTTTTCATGATAAATGACGTTGTTTGCTACATGCGTTGATGTATATTTAAGGTGAATATTGTATATACATGTGCCATGATTATTCATGCTCATGAGTATATGCTAGATTACTCAATTGAATGACTACGTGAACACAATGAGCCATGTTAGAGTTAAATGTTGAGGTTAATGATACCTTGCTTTGAGCATGATGAGATCTTCTAGAGATTATTGATATACTTGATGTAGACGTAGTCACACATATGTTATGATCACACAACCGCACTTGTTATTCTTGTACTACGCCTCAAATTGTTGTATGGTGGCGTGAAACTCTTGAATCATTGTAGAGTTTATGTGTAAGTGTTGATTTTCAGTTTGAACATGATACTTGTTATTGTATGGAGTACCTGCCTAAATTGAGTTGTAGTTATACACTTCATATATGCATATTGTTGATACCCAATTTTTTCCTATAATATTTTTTCAAAATGCGCATATCCCTTCAAAATAATGTATTGACATTAATTAATATTTTTTTTTATAATTTCTGCATTTTCAAGGATTTTTAATGAATATTTCAGTATTTTTATCATATAAATAATCATTAATTGCACTACTAATGATTTTATAATAAATTTATAACTTAATTCTACTATTTATATTTATACTAAGCCTAATTATTTCACAAATGGCCACATTTACATTTTGGGTTACAATTGCAATAACTTTGCAATTATAGCCCATGCATGCATTATTATATTACTTTACCACAAAATAGCTTGTTGTTTTTTTAAAATATTGAATAATTATTTTAAAACATTTTTATGCATGAAAATCATTTTTTACAATTTTATAATTATTTTTACAAATTATTTATTAATTGATTGGGCATTTAAAAAATAGCCCTTTTAATTCCTTTAATTTTTCGGACCTACCCCACTATATACCAGCCCAAACCCCTTAATACCAGCCCAAACCCCTTAATACACCAGCCCAATTCACCCATAAGCCCAATGTGCCTACTCGACCCAATAAATCCTTCTCCAATCGTGACCGTTGATCTTTTAGATCAACGGTCCACGTTAATACTTGCCTTTTTAATTTTTAACCCAACCCTAACCCCCTCATTTCTTTTCAATCCGCCGTCATCGTCTCTCCTAATATCTCCATTCTCTCTTGGTCCCCCCCCCCCCCCCCCCCAACCCTAATCACCGTCACCGGCAAAAAGCTCCTGTCTATGGAGATTCTGAATATTCTCCGACTATCACCACCTCCTACACCCCCGGATTGTTGATTGCATGGGTTCTTAGAAGAATCTCAGGGAGATTCGACTTGATTCTTTACCCAAAATTCGATTACAGGCATGTCTAGGGCCATTCTTGTTTGTGAGTACTGATTTCCTTCCGTTTTTAGTTTGAATCTATGACTTCTATTTGAGTTTCTTTCATCTTTGTTATTTTGAAAATCCTAGTTCTACAAACGAGCATTATTTGGTGTTTTCCCTCGAAAATATTTTGTTTTAGTTAGCTGCTTCGATTTTATTTACTCTTTCTGAAATTAGGGTTCATCCCAGATTTTCTTCAAAAGGTTTTTTTAACTTTCAAGTGTTGAATCTGACTATCTCTTTACATGTTTGATTACTTTTTGCGTATATTCTTAAACCCTAGATGTTTTTATTTGTGACACTGGTTTCTTCAATTTTTTTCGTTATTATGTTTATTTTTGTGAACCCAGTTGTATTGACTGATTCTATTCAGGATTTGAATAACTTTTTCCTGTTAAAACCAGTATTCTTGGAATTTTTACTTATTTCCTTATTTATGACCTTGATTAATTTTACTTGCCTTAATTAGATTATCAATATAGTTTGGGGATTTGACTGACTCCCTATATGGTATGATATTGATTTCTTGCCTTAGTTGAGCCCCTGTTCTGACCGTTAATTGATTATCCCCAATTTATGGAGTATTTTCCGGATTTCTCTATAGGAATTGATTTCATAATTGGCTGATTGATTTTAATTGATTTACTAACTCTGATTTACTCTTTACCTTATTTGTTTTAATCCCTAAGTGCTATATATACACTCTCATTCTGCTTCTTCAAGACACGAAAAATAGTTCACAAAAAACACACGCTCACACACATACTTTGCTCTCATCTATCTGCTACTTGTGCTCATTGCTTGCCTAGCCGGCTGAAAGCTAAGACTAGACTATTGAATCCTGCATACCTTTTATCTCCTATTTTCTTTCCTTCAACTGGTATGTTCCTATTCCTAATGTCATTAAGAAGTATGAACCTGCATGTTCTCTGCTACTCTATTTCTATTAAGTCTATGTTTCTAGTCTAATTACTTATGTACGTAATTCTGTATTCTTTCTTGTTTATTGCTTTGATCAGCATGTTTAAGTTTCATTCTTTCTTGTTTGTCACCATAATCAGCATGTTTACCTTCCGTTTAAGTTTTAAACTTTCATGTTTATTGCTCTAAACCAACAAACTTACTTCTGCATTTAAGTTTCAACATTCCCTGTCTATTTCTTTAAGACAGCATGTTTACTTTTGATGTCTAAGACTCTCACTTTTCCATTAACCTCAATTGGTGTGATCAATTCTGTCCTCTCTATAAACTGATTAGCATGACTGCTTTTACATTTAACTTCTATGTCTCCCTGTCCATTGCTTTGAGTCAGTATGCTTACCTCTATAGTTATGTATGACTGTTAAACTTGAGTGATTCCTGTCTAGACACTAAATTAGTATGTCCTGGTGAATTATTATCTACCCCATGCCTGCTTTATGCTCCCGACTAGCATGCTTCCCTAACACCCTGTTTCTATGTGCTCCTGATTCAGGATTCTTGTGTTCCCAAACCCTGCTTCATTTTTGTGTAATTATTTGTTCTCAGCATACTATATGCTCATCTAAGGTTGACTAATGAACTGAGTTGAGTCTGGGCAATATGAAGCTTTCTGTGAAACCTTGTGACTGTGTTTCCTACTTGCTGTTGTTTGCTGAACCTTTTATAGAATATTTCTAAATTTTTTTCACTCCTAATATGTTTACACTTCTAAACCATTTTCACTCCCAAAATATTCTTACTTCAAAACTATGTTCACTTCTGAATTTGTTTCACTTCTGATCTATTTTCTTAAAATTATTCCTACTCTTTCAAGCACTCCCACTCCTACTCCTAGAATACATAGGATTCTGCCCCCTCCAGTGTGTGTACTGCCTTGGTGTGAGCATTACCCGGAGTTCCTGAGGCCCTTGGGAACTTTGACGCACCAGGACACTCTTTTGGACACTATGAGGTATGGTACTTTGGATTTGGTTGAAGGCCCGGTCCTCCAAATTTATTTTGGGCCTATCAAGGCTCCCTATAGTATAGTATTATTTTTTCTGTAATTCATTTCTCGAATGGCCTGTAATAATAATTCTTGTAAACATATATGGTGGATATTAGTAAAATGGGAGGGACTTCTATATATATTTTGTGGGGAAACCGGGTAAAAATTATGCTCTTAGGATTATTATGATTATTTGCATTAGAAATCATGCTTTAGGACTTTTATTGCACTCGCATAAATACTATGCATATGTCGTATAAAATAAGTAGCAACCATGTCTATAAGAGTAAGTTTAAAAGCAGTCCCAACACCTAGATAACATGTTTGCAGAGAAAAATGTATAAAATCAGTTCTGTAATGTTCAACACCTAGACATCAAGCCTATAGGACATAATGAACTCAAACCGCCTGTTTATAATCGCTTGTTAGTATTAACACTCTGATTAACAATTAGATATCATGTTTATAGGACATCTCGGATCCACGCCTAGGCAAGCCTAAAACTATGTTTTGCTTAGCTATTTGCGAACTGCTCATATTCATCAAGTCCTAAAATCAGTAGGTAAACTGATTAGGTCTCCACTGGCTCGCTTTAAGACAATGCTGCATATATTCTGTTTGTCATGCTCACCTAGATATCCTGCTTTAGGACTCTTAATGTATCTGAAATATTATTGTTTGAGACGTGCAATTTACTGCTTATTTGTGGAGGTAAATGTGAGCCCCTTTAATTGTTCTTTTACCTGATAGTCCTACTTGTTTTTAATTGTCGCTTAGATTTTCTCCTTTTAGAACTTTAGGAGAGTCTAGAATTGCCTTAATTAGAGGTCCTAAACACCTCCAGGGCCATAAGAAAGGGACGGGTAATCCATGCATAGAGTACGTTTAATTAGAATCGCTTATATAACCACCAAGGGGACGGTAATTGGGTAGGAAAGGATATGATGCCATGTGCGCTAATGCTACGTGTAACCCCTCTAGTTGGGGAAGGTTTATCGAGTATTGCACAGATGTGATCCTATAGGCTAATAAACTTAGGACCCATTTATTCCCATTTTTTGTAATCCATATGTGTGCTTAAACTGCCTTACTTGCTTAATGACTAATTCACCAAAAATGAGTTTGGCCGGGACCCACCGTTGTGGACCTCGATGGATGCCTAACACCTTCCCCTCAAGGTAATTTCAAGTCCTTACCCAATCTCTGGTAATATAAGCCGGTTTCATGAGTTACTTGCATTAGGTGCTCTAATGCACCTTAAATCTGTTAGGTGGCGACTCTTTAATTTCCTTACCCCTTTCCCAAAAAGGAAACGAGTTATCCCAAAGCATGTCGAAACCCGGACTTTGCGAAAGGGGAAAAAAGAGGTGCGACAGCATGCCGACTCTGCTGGGGATTTTAGGCTTTTACCATAACAAACTTGCTTTTGTAAATTAGTCTTAAGCATGCTTCTTTTTTGTTAATACGTGCACACCCTTTCCCTTTCCCCTCATGTGAATTTAATTGCCCGTTTTGAGCATTTATGATTTCCTTTACTGCAAAAACTGACTTATATCTTTGTTTTCCTTTTTTAAACGTCTTTCAATTATTAAATACCGCATTTATTATTTCCTTAGCGTGCAAATACGTGATAACATGCAATTTACTGCTGCATAAATCATTCTCAACATCATATTCCACTCGTGTGTAATCAATCCTATAACAACGCTTGATGAGTGGTTGCGCTCTTCCTATATATCACCCTTTAAATTTGAAAAGGCTTATTTGCGGTAAAACTAGTCGATCAACAATGAAATCGACGGTTCCGTTCCTTTTCCCCTTAAGTTGTCCGCTTGAGGGTACCAGTCTAGACCCCCATAGCAACCTTACTCTGATTATAATTGTACATGCATCATGGTCAAACCTAGTCGGGTTAATATGTTGTCCACATAATAACCCTTTAAGACAAACCTTATTTTCCATAATCCCAACGGACGCAACCACATTTTGTGCATTAATTTTGGAGAACTAAATGCCAATATGCTAATCATGGATATATAAATAGTCAAATCTGGAGGGGGAAAGGGTCTAACCTTATTTATTTTGCAGAAAATGAGGCACGAGGTCCCCAGGTTTAGCATGGTCCGTAGTATACCACTGCTGCTACTAGATTGGTGGGAAGATCTTTCCTCAATTGACAAAAAAACATATGAAGAAGGTCCTGGGAAATTTGCCTTCTATGTTAGACATCCAACCAAATAACATGTTGATAGAAGCTGCAACCATGTTCTGGGATCGTGAATGATTAGTGTTTCACTTCGGGGATATATAAATTACCCCGCCCCTTGAAGAAATTAGGGGATTTGCTAGGCTATCTTGGGAGAGCCCTAGGCTATTGGTACCGGAAAATCGCACTGATAGGGAATTTCTAAAAATGACAGGTTTAACAAAGAACGTTGATTTGGAGCGCTTAAAGAAATCTTATACACTATTTGACTACTTGTATGAGAGATACGGTCATAGCAAGTCCTATCGTATTTTCCATGATGGTTTTTCCATCACTTCCTTAGGTCATATTCACCGCAGAATTTTCATGTTCATTGTTTGCTTCTTGGGCATGATAGTGCTCCCAACGAAAAGGGAAATAATTCACACTAGACTGGCTATGGTCACCAAGAATCGAATGGAAGGAATCAAGGGACAAACATACACCATAGTCCCTATGATTATATCTGATATCTACCGGGCCTTGGACCACTGCCAGAAAGGGTCCAAACATTTCGAGAGCTGCAATTTGTTGCTGCAGTTGTGGTTAATGGAGCATCTCCAAAAGGGTCAATGTCTCCAGGATTTTCCATGAAGGGCGTGGAATGAACATATTTCCTTCCATCACCCTAAACGAATGACTTATATTCCGGAAAGGTTTGCTCAACTAGAGAGTGCTAAGGAATGGGTGGAGTTCTTCGACAATTTAACTGAGGATCAGGTTCAGTGGATGTTTGAATGGTTCCATACTAACGAGTTCATCATCAGGTCAAGGGACGCTCCTCACTTAGTGTTGATCGGGTTAAGGAGAATAAACCCTTATGTTCCCATCAGGATTATGACACCATACCGCGGGTCACGAAGATACCGCGGGTCGCGAAAATAAATCATTTTCGGGCAGATTTTCAGGATGAAGACATCCCTTACAAGTGTCAAGTTCAGCATATGTGGCACTCAAAGATTATTGTGGAGAAGGATGCCATCAAGCCAGACAGGTATCATGCAGGACATGCACCCTTTTACCCGGCATGGTTGGAAGACAACTTAGCTGGGAAAATTGAGCCAGGAATTGGTCGGGGAAACAGGGTCATAGACGAAGATGGAGAAACCCAAGTAAAATACAACAAGTTGCGCAAGAGGAATCATGACTCCGAGGCCGAACATCAGGAGATACACGAGACAGACAAGAGATTAATCAATGGAATAGAGGGAAATGGCTATCACCTCCAATGAAAGGGTAGAATATCTGGAGCAGGGCTTGATAGAGCTGGGATAAAATACAAGGAAAAGAATCACCGACTACCAGAATGCTGAAGGAGGCGAGGGAGGAAATCTCGCAAGAGTATACCTGTTATTGGGCATGCGCGAACTGGGGGACCTGATTGATGGAATCAGAAAGATCAGGCCTGGGGAAGGTCCTTTTGGGACCAAGTAGATTAGATTTATTTGCTTCTCCAAATGTAATAAGGTCAAGTGCCAGTAGTGACTTATCTTTTATTACCTTAATGTCGTTTTGGGATTCGTCTGTTTTTTATATTAATGAAATGAGGCATTTATTAGCATCAAGTTCTCCAAAAAAACTTGTCAATAGGCCTACCTCGGGTATAACGAGGCTCCCAAAATGGACGCGAATTTACATTCTGCAATATGTGTTTAAATATTGCAAATGTTCTTTCTAGAACTCTTACTGACTTGACTACCTTTTTATTTTTCTTTATTTCTTTTTATTATTCCCATTCCCCAAAGGTTGGATCATGCATTGCATACTGGCATCATAAGCTTATCATATTAGATCCAGGGGCCCTCCACCTTCTCCTCCTCCAAGTCCACCAACAGGCAAAGGGAGAGCAAAGATGGATGATTTGAACGGCACCAGAAAAGGCAACAACACACATGTTGAACATGCAGAAGCTTTTGATGGCCGAGGTACTCCGGCCTTAAATGATGTGGTATCACCACTTGAGCAGAAAATACTAGAACTCCCGGGTGATCTCGAGCAGGTCCGTATCTTAGCAAATCTATCCCTCACACTCAATATCCCAGATGTCAACCATTCAAACACTCATAACCCCACACCACCGCAAAACACATCCAACAAACGCGTACAAAATCCTCCCGCACCTCACCATTACACAACCCACCACATAATCAAACTATCCCTCCACAATATCAGCAAAACACCTACCATACTCCACAAATACCCCACAAATCATTCCCGAACCCTAGAACTCCACCAATGACCACCATTATACCCAAACTCTCGGTCGCCAAAACAACCCTATATACGTGGAAACCCTACCTCACTCCACTCAGCCCGTATCCTATACACCAGAATCCACTGAGAAGGACCTGCTCATTAAGAACCTTGGTGAAGAGCTCAAGAAGTTGACAAGGTTCAAGGCGTCGAAGGAGGCAAAAGGAAAGTCTGAACTATGAAGACCTATGCATACATCCAAATGTAGAACTACGGGAAAGTTACAAACCTCCCAAGTTTGAAATGTGTGAAGGAACAGGTGATCCTAGGGATCATCTGAGGACTTATTGTGACAAGCTTGTAGGGGTCGGAAAGGATGAAAGGATCCGAATGAAGCTTTTCATGAGGAGTCTTACAGGAGATGCTTTATCTTGGTACATCAACCAGAATCCTAAGAAGTGGTCCAAGTGGGTGAGTATGGCGTCTGACTTCATGGACAGATTCAGGTTTAACACCGAGAATTCGCCGAATCTCTTCTACATTCAGAACTTAAAGAAGAAGCCCACTGAGACCTTCTGCGAGTATGCCACTCGTTGTAGGTCAGAAGCTGCCAAAGTCAGGACGATATTGGACGAGGAACAGATGAACAAGTTCTTCGTTAGAACACAGGATCCACAGTACTATTAAAGATTGATGGTTATTGAAAACCATAAGTTTTTTGATATCATCAAACTCGGAGAAAGGATTGAAGAAGGCATTAAAAGTGGTATGGTGACAAACTTTGAGGCATTGCAGGCCACAAATAAAGCATTGCAGTCAGGGGGTATATCGAAGAAGAAAGATGCAGAAACAGTAATGGTCGCCCAAGGACCCAAAACTCCACTTGTATATCAAACCTCCCCATATACATACCAAGCACCTCCACCCACATATCAACCATCACCTCTAAGATATTCCCAACCAGCCACTACTTATCACACATATAATTCCCAACCCTCTCACTTTCAGTCACCTCTAACTCGTCCAAACTACCCAAGACCTCAACCTAACTTTGACCGCCGACCACCTAAACAATACACTGCCATTGTCGAACCCATTGAAATAATGTATGAAAGTCTGAAGGCTACTGGTTAGGTCACTCCTATCCCTGTTGTGACCGTGGAAAATTCATCCCAATGGGTCAACCCAAATAAGACTTGTGCATATCATTCTGGCAGGAAAGGGCACACCATTGACGAGTGTCGAACACTAAAGGATAAGATCCAGACCTTGATTGATAATAAGTTCATTCAGGCCAAAGAAGCTATACCCAACATCTAAACAACCCCCTCCCAGATCATAGGGGTGAAGGTATCAATGTGATAGAGACCGATAAGGAATGGGATCTCGAGGGATCAATTGGAATTATCAAAGAGGGTGACAATCCTAAAAAACCCACAGTCACGCTCAATACTATTATAGTACAAATACAACTACCAGTGGAGGTTGAGGTAGCTGCATCAGTTCCATTTGAAGTTGAGATAGCACCCTCCGCAGCTACGTCTGTTCCATTTGATGTGGAAGTAGCCACACCTTTCATAGTGACAGTGTCAACCACACCACCTTTCGACACCAAGGCTGTACCTTGGGATTATGTGGCCGAAGCTAGAAGAAAAGGAAAGACTAAAATAGAAGAATCCGGCACTGCGCAAGGAATGACCAGAACATGAGGAGTCTATACATCAGAAAATTTGGGAGAATCCAGTAAGCATGCTTCTAACAGACCGCCCGTTATTGAAACATGCCCGGATAACCTTTGGAGGATATTGCAACCAAGGGAGTATTCCGTCAGTGATCATTTCAACAAGACTCCTGCTCAGATATCTATCATGTCACTGCTACAGAATTCAGAAGCCCACAGAAATGCTCTCTTAAAGGTATTAAGTGAGGCATATGTACCTAATAACATCGCTGGCGGGGAAATGGCCAATATGGTGGGACATGTACTGGAAAGTCACAAAATCACCTTCCACGAGGATGAGCTGCAACCCGAGGGTTTGAATCATAACAGGACACTACACATTACCATGCAATGTGAGGACAATTTCATTTCCAGAGTTCTGACAGATGGGGGATCCAGTCTCAATATTTGCCCATTGACAACACTGAAGAGGTTGGCAAAGGCCTGTATGAAATACGAGAAGGGAATATGAATGTGAATGCATTTGACGGGTCTTAGAGAGCTACCATTGGAGAGATCAATCTTTGTCTACGGATGGGGCCTACATGGTTTGATGTCGAGTTCCATGTGCTGGATATATCTGCATCATACAATCTGTTGTTGGGACAACCCTGGATACATGCCACTGGGGTGTAGCGTCAACTTTGCATCAGGCAATGAAGTTCGAGTGGAACCACCAAGAAGTGATTATCCATGGAGATGGGAGCAACCCTATTTACACCCGTCAGACCATCCCAGTGGTTAAAAATAGAAGAAAGCTAGGTGGAGAGACTTATCATCATATCGAGAGGGTCAACGCAATTGAGAAAGATAAGTGGTGGAGTAGCAAGATAGAAAGTATACTAGCATAGAGAGGATATGAACCCGGCAAGGGTCCTGGCAAAAATATTCAGGGTATCTCAAAGCCAATATAGCTAAAGCGTAATGGTACCACTTTTGGATTAGGATATCAATACACATGGCAAGAGTTTCAAGACTGGTCACCACCATGGCGTGGTCCTTACTATCCACTTGAGCAGCCTGTACCGCATCTGAGTCAGACTTTCCAGCAGTCCAACTTCACATAGGGATCAGAGGAGGAAGAAGCATTGGCCACCTTGAGGAACCTATTCTTAGAGGACGATGACATGGACTGCTGTGTATTTTTTGAGAAGAAGGAGGAAGGCCCTACCATCCGAGCTGTGGAGAAAGGATCATTCCTCAAGAATTGCACTGTCAGACCATCCATGGCCCGACGCGTCCCGGGGTAGCAAGGTTGAACAACATTATTTATTTTGTTTTATGAAAAAAAAATGATTTCCCTTTTTGGCATTCTGTTTTTATAATATCTCGAATGTTCCAAAAATGTTGTTTTTGAGAAATCGCATTTGTTTGACGCTTTAAATGAATTGATGTTTACCATTACCACTTCTGTCTCATATATTTATCTATACAACATTACTATTTCCTATCTCGATGAACCGACAATTGTGACATGTAATGAGGCAACGCAACAAAAGGATAGTGATTCAGAAGAAGAGGATGTCATACCTGAGGAAATTGTCAAAGAAGTGGAGGACTTTGAGAACAAGCCTAAGTCTAACCTGGACGAGACTGAAATAATCAACTTAGGAGATTCTGAAACTGTCAAGGAGACCCGCATCAACATTCACTTGTCGCCATCAGAAAAAGAAGAGTACACATATTTCTTGAAAGAGTGTGAGGACATCTTCGCATGCTCATACGATGACATGACCGGATTAAGTACATCTATTGTGGCCCACAAGTTGCCCACAAACCCAATGTGTCCACCAGTGAAGCAGAAACTAAGGAAATTCAAGCCTGATATGAGTCTGAAAATCAAAGAGGAAGTTATTAAGCAAATTAAGGCCAAGGTCCTCAGGGTAGTGGAATACCCAAACTAGTTATCTTACATCGTGCCAGTTCCGAAGAAGGATGGGAAGGTTAGAATTTGTGTCGATTATGGGGATCTCAACAGAGCCAGCCCAAAGGATGATTTCCCACTTCCAAACATACACATCTTTATCGACAGTTGTGCCAGACATGCACTCCAGCCCTTTGTAGATTGTTTCTCCGGTTACCATCAGATTTGGATGGATAAGGAGGACGCTAAGAAAACCGCTTTCATTACACCCTAAGGGGTGTATTGTTACAAGATGATATCGTTCGGCCTAAAGAACGACGGTGTCACCTACATGAGGGCCATGACTACTATTTTCATGACATGATACATAAAGAGATTGAGGTGTATGTGGACGATGTCATCATTAAATCCAAGAAGGCCACAGATCATATAGCAGACTTGAGGAAATTCCTCGACAGACTGCAGAAGTACAACCTGAAGTTAAACCCAGTAAAATGTGCATTCGGGGTTCTTGCTGGAAAGTTATTGGGATTCATCGTCAGCCGCCGAGGGATAGAATTGGATCCTTCAAAAGTCAAAGCCATCCAAGAGCTACCACCGCCAAAGAGTAAGAAGGATGTAATGATTTTTCTGGGAAGGCTAAACTACATCAGCCGATTCATAACCCAGTCCACAGTTATATGTGAGCCAATTTTCAAGATGTTGAAGAAGGATGTTGCAACTAGTTGGACCGAAGATTGTCAAAAGGCTTTTGACAAGATCAAGGAGTACTTATCAACACCACCAGTCTTGGTCTCGCCAGAGGCCGGTAGACCATTACTACTCTACATCGTAGTACTAGATGGATCTTTCGGCTGCGTTCTGGGGAAGCACGACGAGACAGGGAGAAAAGAACAGGCCCTCTACTACCTGAGGAAGAAGTTTACACCGTATGAAGCACAGTATTCTTTGCTGGAACGAATCTGTTGTGCCTTGACCTGGATAGCTTAAAAGTTGAGGCATTACTTTTGTGCCTATACAACATATCTCATATCAAGAATGGATCCCTTGAAGTATATCTTTCAGAAGACTATGCCCACTGGCAAGTTGTCCAAGTGGCAAATCTTGTTGAGTGAATTCGATATTGTCTATGTAACTCAAAAATCATTCAAGGGACAGGCACTGGTAGACCACCTTTCTGAAAACCCTGTGGAAGGAAAATGCGAACCCCTAAAAATGTATTTTCCCGATGAATAGGTATCATTCATAGGAGGAGACATTTCTGAAGCCTACGATGGTTGGAGAATGTTCTTTGACGGAGCGGCAAACTTTAAAGGAGTCGGCATTGGAGCCGTCTTGGTATCGGAAACTGGTTAGCACTATCCGGTATCTGCGAAACTCAGATTCCCCTACACCAACAACATGGTGAAATACGAGGCTTGTATATTAGGACTAAACATGGCCATTGACATGAACATTCAGGAGTTGCTGGTGATCGGTGATTCAGATTTGCTTGTGCACCTGGTACAAGGAGAATGGGAAACCAAGAATTTCAAGATATTACCATATCTGCACCATGTGCAGGAATTGAGGAAAAGGTTCACAAAGATAGAGTTTCATCATGTTCCCAGAATTCATAATGAGTTTGCCGATGCATTGGCCATTTTGTCATCAATGATACATCATCTAGAAAGAACTTCATTGATCATATCCCAGTAAGGATCCATTGTCACCTGGCATATTGTGCTCACGTTGAAGAAGAAACAGAGGGGAAACCTTGGTTCCACGGCATCAAAAGGTATCTGACAAAAGGAGAATACCCGGAGCATTTAAACCATACTAAAAAACACACGCTTCGGAGATTGTCCAACAATTTCTTCCACAATGGAGGAACCCTATATAAAAGAACTCCTGATTTAGGATTATTGAGGTGTGTCAACGCGAAAGAAGCTTCTAAGTTTCTAGAAGAGATATATGCCGGAACCTGTGGCCCGCATATGAATGGCTTTGTCTTGGCCAAGAAGATACTCAGAGCCGGCTATTTCAGGATGGCCATGGAGACAGATTGCATCTGATATGTTCAAAATTGCTACCAATTTCAAGTGCATGCAGATATGATAAAAGTGCCGCCGATGAGCTCAATGCAACAAACTCACCTTGTCCATTCGCCGCCTGGGGAATGGATGTCATTTGTCCAATCGATCCCACCGCCTAAAATGGGCATCGTTTCATCTTGGTAGCTATTCATTACTTTACCAAATGGCTCGAAGTAGTGTCTTACAAAGTAGTGACTAAGAAGGTTGAGGCAGATTTTGTCCGCGGCCATATTGTTTGTCGGTTCAGAGTTCTAGAATTCATCATGACTGACAATGCCTCCAATCTCAATAGTGATCTGATGAAAGCCATGTGCGAGACTTCCAAAATCAAGAACAAGAATTCCACAGCATACAGACCTCAAATGAATGGAGCCGTAGAAGCCGCCAACAAAAATATCAAGAAGATACTGAGGAAAATTATAGAGAATCATAAGCAGTGGCATGAAAAACTATCATTTTCCTTACTGGGATACCGTACCATAGTCCGCACATCAACAGGGGCAAAACCCTATTTGCTGGTTTATGGTAATAAACTTGTTATTCCCGCCGAAGTAGAGATTCCTTCTTTGAGGATCATAGAAGAAGCTGAGTTCATTGATGCAGAATGGATAAAGAGCCGTTATGAGCAGCTAGCCCTCATAGACGGAAAAAGGATGAATGCTGTATGTCACAGACAACTTTATCAGAACAGGATGTCCAGAGCCTTTAACAAAAGAGTCAAGCCGAGACAGTTCACACTGGGGCAGCTGGTGTTGAAGAAGATCTTTCCGCATCAGGATGAAGCCAAAGGGAAATTCTCTCCCAACTAGCAAGGTCCTTACATGGTTCACAATGTATTGACAGAGGGAGCCCTCATACTCGCAGAAATGGACGGAGAAGTATGGCCAAAACCAATCAATTCAGATGTAGTCTAGTGATATTAGGTGTAACTATTTATGTTTTCCGCATATAATGTAATTGAACTACGCTCGACCTGATTCCCATTTAAGAGGGGATACGTAGGCAGCCTGTGGGTTCGGTCACAATTCAATAAAAATTTTATTTTCCCCACCATCAGAAATTGGGGCAGAATTTTGAGGAGGACCAATGAAGCAAGTTTAGCTGATCACAACATATACATCAGTCAGAAATATTTATCCGTCTAACTGAGGCAGAATTTTGAGGAGGACCCTCAAAATTTTACGACATGAGAAGTCGCAATGTCTCGGATCGTGTCATAGTCACTGGTTCATCTAACTAATTTTCTAAAAAACATATTTTTTACTATGACTTTGAAAACTACGCATGCTTGCTTTTGAAATAACTCTGTTTAGCAAACGCTACCCCCAATGATTTGAACAGGATCTTCAGACCGAGCAAAGCAAGTCAAGCAAGCCGACGGAGGCACGAACCGACCTCCCCCTTATAAAACTCATGATTTTTCTTTGAATGCAAGAACAAGGAATATGCACGCCTGTGAACAACTATTTTTTGACCACACCGAAATTCTATACTATTTTTTGCTATAAATATTAAG
>MDKI01063294.1:0-36813 GCA_005239505.1 Nicotiana paniculata | reverse complement strand
AAGACGAAGCAAAGAAGACTATCAGAAAGTCAAAAGCTCGAGCCTAAAGACTCATCTACCCAACAAGACAAGTGATGTGAGCAGAATTGAAAGAGATCAAAAGAGTCATACAAATACAAAGCCTAATGCAAAAAACCTTCGAACATGTTCAGGTTGAAAGGCAAAATATTAGTCACGAGGAAGAAATGTACATCTTTATACTTATTCAAAACTGTTGTAACAAAAACAGTTAGGGGTAAAAGATCATCATCAATGTACTCATTCAAAAACTGTTATGATTAAAAACAGTTACGAAATCTTTGTACTCATATAGAAAACTGTTATAAAATGGTTATGAATGAAAGATCAAAATTCTTGTATTTGTTCAGAAAACTATTATCAAATAAAACAGTTATGGATAAGAAAACATTACCCTCGTACTTATTAGAAAATTGTTTCCAACAAAAACAGTTGCGGGTAAAGCCCCCAATTCTTATAATAACTGTTACTAATGAAAAACAGTTGCTCCCTTGTATTTACTCGAAAAAATTGTTACCTATGAAAAATCGTTACGAAATACAAGTGTATATCAAATCTGTTAAACAAAAACAGTTGCAACATGAGTCTTAGATGATAATCGTAAACACATGTAAAATGTCATGGAAGTTCAAACAAAAAACTTCCCTTAGAAGCATTTCTAAACATGTAAAAAATTCCTATCACTCTATTGCATTACTATGAAGTTGAGACGTCTTCCTCATTAAGCATCAATCAAAAAGGGCCCTATCTTATAAATAAAGCCTATCATAAACAAAGGCTTATATTTTGTACAAACATCGTGCCTACTATAAAAAGGTTCGAGTGATTTTAGCATTTTCATGCGAAAGTTTAGAGGTAAAACTAATAACCTCAAAAAGCAAGACATGCAAAAGACTTAAGAGCAAAACAGAAGATTGAAACAAAAAAGTCATAAATTGCATTCATATCAAAAAGAGCGGCTAATTAAGAACTAAGTACTAGTTAGTACTTAGCCGCATATAATAATTACATTTTTGTGCCCCTAAGTTGATAGTTGGGGACTTCAAAGATCCAAATTTACCCCCGATGGAGCTGGGGGTAACCACCAATCCAATAAAAAAAATAAGGAGAACCAATACTTTAATCTTCTTGTGGAGGAGGGATGACTTCTTCACTAACAGGAGGAACGGAGCAACTTGAGGCGAAGAGGCACGAGCGGCAGAAGTTTCACCATCAGATGGAGAAAGATTAAGACCTTGTTGAGTCTTCTCCATAGCCTCTTTGGTTTTAGCTATTGTAGCGCTGAGGTCGAAACCTTCTTGAGTCATCTCTGTCAATGTATCAACGCGAGAATTCATATACGCCCAACTTACATCAACAACAGCCGCTTCTTCAAGATCGTTATAATCTTTTTCCCAAATTTGAAGCTCGGATTTTAACCCATCCTTCTGCGCTTCAGCAGATTCATGAGCAGCCCTCAGAGGTACGATCGACTCCTCCAAAATTTGGACTCTATTTAACGCATTACGCAGTTTTTCTTGGGTCCGGGAGAGTGGTTGTACGAGCTCTCCAGAATATACCTCCTTCTGCCCAAGCAAATCCTTCAAGTTCCTGATCTCCTCCGAGGCTTGAGACAGTTTTTCAGCAAATGAGGATTCCAGAATGCTCTTATCCTTATCAGCCTGGTTTGAAGAAGCCTTATCCACCGCCAGTTCCGTTGCCGTAATCCTCATTTGTCTTTTCAAGGTATTCATCTCCTCCTCTAAGGTGTATATATCAATTCTCAAGCTATCATACTGTGCCCTTAGATTACCAAGATCAGCCTGCAATTCTCTTGTTTCCTGATCTAAATTCGAGATCCTCTTCATAAGCTCCATACCAATAAGGTTGATCTACAAGAAGAAAACCAATTAGATATGATAAATTATTTAGACATGGTAAAATTCACATGTGGAAATAGAATTGCACCGTACCTTCAAGGAGGTATGTACCACTTCATTGGCCCAAGTAAGGGATGTATGGCTAGCTAGCTTGGTTTTCTCCGTGGGACCTATCAAATGTTTGAGCCATACCTCGGGCTCACCCGTCTTCTTGAAAAGACTTCCCTCAGCTGGAACCTCTATCATCATCCTCCGCATCTCCCTGCTGCAAGACCCTACTTCCCTAATGGAAGGCATGGAAGCAGGCACGGATGGGACAACAACATGAACTGAGGGTTGGGAACTGAAGAAGTCACGGGCAAAATAGCAGGCACGGAAGATTGAAGAATTGAGGAAACCACAGGTAAAGATACAACAAAAACCGTAATAGTTAAAGGAGCGGAGGAAACACGAGGAACCGATGAAACATCTTCTCTTAAAGAGTCAGGAAAACATTAGCTAAAGGAACATCATCAAGAGCAAGATCAAAACCTTCATGGAACAAGTACTCAACAGAATCATGAACAGGGGACTGTGAAACGTTTTTAGAGGTTAAGGGTCTAACTACAGACACGGAAGGCAAAGTCATGGGTGTAGACTCGTCGTCCAAAACCACCCGCCTTCTTCGTGACCTGTGCACCAAAGCACCATAATTTTCTTCTTCCTCTTCTTCAGAACGGGACTCACCCACTTTCCTCTTCGAGGAAGACGAATTAACAATAATCTCTTGGGCCTGGGCCTGGGCCAGAGACATCTTTGGAACAAACTAAGCAGACACCCCACGGGCAGAAAACCCTATCAAAAAGGGGAAGATTAAGCGAGAATAAAAGAAGTCTTTAGCAAGAAAAGAAGTAAAAAACTTCACTTACCGTGGGTCTTTACATGCCAACCGTACTTCCCAGCGAAGTACTTCCAAGACCTTTCTTCTAAGACAACTGGGTTTTCCCTAGTAAAGACAATTGAGTTTTCCCTAGTAAAGACAAATTCAGCGGGAATAATTTCATCAACTTTAGGTTCATGAAGATTATCGTCTTTACCTCTAGATGAAGAACGAGAAGACTTAGCCCTAGGAGAAACTAAAGACCTAGCGGAAGGAGGAGAAATTATATGAGAGGAAGAAGAACCTCTAGAAGGAGTGGATCCTAAACTCTTTAATCTATCGCCCCTCCGACTCCTAGTCGGGGCAGAAAAAGGTGTTAAGTTTTCAACATCTATTATTCTTTTAAGCTGATTTGATGAAGACATGTTTACAAAGGCACTGGAAAATTCTTTACAAATAAAGGAGACAAGTTATAAAATGTTTCGTGGAAGTAAAGAAAGGAAGAAGGGTATTTATACTTGAAGACGACCATCAAAAATGGGAAAAATAATGATAAAAAGTCATAATTAAAGGTGTCACTTCGGGACTGACGCAGCTGCAAAAATCCCTAAAAGGTGCCGAGTAAATGCAGAACCAATTCGAGAAGGACACGTGGTATGAGCATTAAATAAAAGTGACAAACGACGCATGTGTTCATAAAAAGATGCGATGTTTCGAGGCAAAGCGGAAGCAAAATATTCCCGCTATAAATGAGTATCACTTACCAGATATTAATCGATAAATATATGGTAAGTGGGGGGACTATCTGTATTGGTAAAAAAGAGTAAGCCAACTCTTGACAACTCAGCCAGTTATGTGGACACAGGAGAACGCGACAACTGGATGTGATTCTTTGAAGAGGTACAGAACAAAGAGGCACGATTCAATAAACCCTCGAGCTCATCGGCCACGGAAAACTCGCTCTAATAGATACAAGGAAGGGACACGGTCAGAGTGAATCTAGACAGAGTTACAAATAGATTCAGGAATCCCCAGTAAAAGCCCAAAGGTTATGTAACCTTCACATAACAGTTACAGTTTCCCTTGGTAACGCCTATTAATTTAATAATTAGTCATTAATGAGCAATTATTGCAAGAACCAAACGTTATATTAAGAAACCTCCTATATAAAGGAAGGAAATATAACTTGTAAGGACATCTGATTTTCGAATACAATCTACTTTGCTTTTTTATATTTCTGCAATATTGTCTATTACTCGTTTCTCTTTATTTAGTATTATTCCTTGATTATGAGTAACCCGTGTTCATCCTAGAAATAACTTTGGTCAAAGGATCTAATTCTTTGGTTAAACAAATTGGTTCCGTTACCGGGAATTTTGATAATCTTTGTTCATTTTTTCATTGATATCCTCTAAAACGATGTCGAACTCCAACGACAAAAACCTAAAGAGGAATGGAACACCAGTTCCATCACCTCAAGGAACCCCTCGTGTTTCAAGGGAACCGTCCCCAGAAAGATCTGACAACAACATTGCTTATGCATCAAGACAATTGAAGAAGCATGAAAAGAATTACCCGACCCATGATTTGGAATTGGCTGCAGTAATATATGCTTTGAACATATGGCGACACTACTTATACGGCGTCCGTGTTGACATCTACACAAATAACAAGAGTTTACAATACATCTTCAAGCAGAAGGAGTTGAATTTGAGGCAGCGTAGGTGGCTTGAATTGCTGAAAGATTACGATGTCGAGATATTGTACCATCCCGGTAAAGCCAATATTGTGGAAGACGCTCTCAGTCGTAAGTCAATGGGAAGCTTAGTACACATTGAGGCAGGTAGAGAGGGGTTGACTAAAGAGCTTCATCAGCTAGCCAATATGAGAATCAGATTGTTAGACTCTGATGAGGGAGGGGTTACTATACAAAATACATTTGAATCATCTTTGGTAGCCGAGGTAAAAGCATGGAAATATGAAGATCCTACCTTAGTACGATTGAGAGAGAGCATTCAGCAGCGTAAAATTATGGTTTTTGAGATTGGAGCAGATGGGGCGCTGAGATACCAGGGCTAATTATGTATGCCTAATGTGGCAGGGTTGAGAGAGAAGATTATGATTGAGATTCATCAATCCCGATATTCCATCCATACCGGCTCGACAAAGATGTATCATGATGTTAAGTAGCAGTATTGATGTGATAACATGAAGAAGTCTATTACAGAATTTGTAGCCCAGTGTCCTAATTGTCATCAAGTAAAAATCGAACATCAGAAACCCAGTGGATTGCTTCAGAATATAGAGATTTTGACCTGGAAATGGGAGGTGATTAATAAGGACTTCATCATTAGATTACCTCGATCTTATCATAAGTTTGACTCCATCTGGGTGATAGTTGACCGACTTACAAAATGTGCCCATTTTCTGCCAGTTAAGACAACTTACACAACTGAAGATTATGCGAAGTTGTATATCAAGGAGATTGTTAGGCTTCATGGTGTGCCGGTATCTATTATATCAGACCGAGAAGTGCAATTTGCGGCTAACTTTTGGAGGTCTTTTCAGAAGGGTTTAAGCACATAAGTGAATCTCAACACTGCCTTCCATCCACAGACTGACGGATAGGCTTAACGTACCATTCAGACACTTGAAGATATGATACGAGCATGTGTTCTGGATTTCAAGGGGAGCTGGGATGACCATCTTCCACTCATAGAATTTGCCTACAATAATAGCTACCATTCTAGTATTAAAATGGCCCGTACGAGGAGACGTAGATCACCACTTGGATGGTTCAAAGTCGATGAAATAGAATTATATGGGCCATATTTGATTCACTAAGCCATTGATAAGGTGAAACTGATACAAGAACGGATGAAGATGGCGCAAAGCAGGCAAAAGTTTTATTCAGATGTCCGACGTCGTGATTTGGAGTTTAAGGTTGGTGATTGGGTTTTACGGAGGATCTCTCCGATGAAGGGTGTTATGCATTTTGGGAAGAAGGGTAAGCTAAGTCCGCGGTATATCGGTCCGTAGAAAATTCTTCGACGAATTGGACAGGTTGCTTATGAGTTAGAATTGCTATCCGAATTGGAATTTGTCCACCTGGTATTCCATGTATCTATGTTGAGTAAATGTATTGGAGACCCTTATCGGGTCGCCCTTTCAAAGATGTACAAGTTATAGAGGATTTATCATATGAAGAAGTGCTAGTGGCTATATTAGATCGACAAGTCCGCAAGATGAGAACAAAAGATGTAGCTTCCGTCAAAGTATTATGGAGGAATAAGAACATAGAAGAAATGACATGGGAAGCAGAAGAGAAGATGAAGCATAAGGATGCCGGGGGGACGCAGGACGCATTAGAAGGTGAAATGGCTCTATGAGGTAAGTAGTAGCTTGAGAATACTCTTCCTTAATAAAAATGGTGATATACAGATAATGTATATATCCATAATGTTTGGTATAGACTTGTGTGACTATACGCTGGGTTTAACTGCTTGCAAGTTTGGCAAGTGTCCATTTTATAGGGGGAACTTGGCCGAAAATTTCCGTTGGAATCCACGATGAGTTAGAATCCCCATAAACCCTTACATTCGAGGACGAATGTTCCTAAAAGGGGAGGGTGTTACAACCCATATTCACGTACATTGGTTCATGCCATAAGTTAGTCGCCGTAAATATGAGAAGAGATTATCTTTGAGATGATAACAAGTTAATCCTATTGGTCTTAAATGATACAAGGGTGTATAAGGGTGGTTAACAAGTATTAGAAGTTAAACGAATCAAGGATGTTGTAACCCGTATTTTCGGGTAAACCTAAGGGCGCTTAATATTCTCAAGAGGTCGTGTTTTAAGGTATTTGAATCATATATTATCTGTATCATAAGTCTTGAAGTCAAACGAGTTATGAAACAAAAGTCGACAAAAGTTGTCGCAACTTATGTTCATAATTTTACTTAAACTTTAGGTCAAATGTTACTAAGCTTTTCTCCCAATTTACTTTGAATTAGGGGGTGATCTAACCACCAAATTGAATATTTATGATTCTAGTTCCCAATTCATTAAACCGTTTATCAATACGACATCCGAGTAGAGATATATATGCATTGTTGCGAGACTGCACAGGCTGCTAGGCGACAAGTAGGTGTGTCACCTACTTGGTTAAATGAGAGTCCAAAAAGAGGCAATTTCGGGTCGACCAAAGAGCCTATTTAAAGGATTATATCCTGCAATATAACCCTCATTATATATCACAAATAACCAGACCTAAAACCCTGCAAACTTCCTCCCAAAAATTACCCACAAACCCTAATTGATTTCTCTCCCTTTCAAGTTCTAATTGGGGGTAAAACCTAGAGTTTGAAGAACCAAGATAAGGGATGAGTTATCCAAAAAAATAAGGTAAGTTTACTGGTCTATTTCATCTATTTTTTATGCTGTAAATTCATGGTAATTTATTCTATACTTGTAAGAACTCACGGGACGGTGATCGGAAGCCGTGAGTTTGAGTTATTCACTTGTAGCAGACTGTTTTGTGGATTGTTTTGTGCTGATGTTGGTTTGCGTGTTTTACTACTATTTTTTGGAGTTTTGGAGGAGGAAAGGCGTGGATAAACACCATATATATGTAGGGTGGTGGGCTGGTCGTTCGTCGTAGTATTTCTGGATCGTTTGACACTACTACGGTGGTCGTTTTGTGTATGAAGATATTACGGTTTGTTGGGCTGTTTGGTGATTGTTTTGACTTGTGTGTAGTCATATATATAAGGGAGGTTCTGTCCGTTTCATCGTAAAATATGTTGTGGTCGATACATAATAGTTACGACGCTTAAACGATAACGATAGTGTCGTTTCTCTTATTGTAGACTAAGGAGTCGTGACATTTTCATAGCTTGAGGTTGGGCAGTATATATACAAGGTATGTGAGGATATCCCTTTCCTTCTTTTGCACGACTCCGATTGTACATAATTCAATGAACGAGCTTCCAAAGATACTCTACTCTTAGAAGCTAGCAGTACTTACATTGTTTCCCTTCTTATGGAACAATTGATGTTGAGGTTGCTTCTCTTATTATTATGTTATCAATGTTGTTGGTACTTCCTGATTCTTATAAGTTTCTTGATGAAGAGTTAGTCCTAATAACGTGCACTGAGAATATCGACCTTACGTCACTCCGAAAGGTTCAGAATATTATTCCAATGAGTCTTGCATGCATTATATATATATATATATTTTTTCTTTTTTCTTTTTACTCTACTGAGCTCCGCTATAGTCGGTCGGGTACGACACCTATTTTGCAACCACTAATCAGTTGGGTTTTACCGAGCTCTACGTGGCCGGGTACGTTTTACCGAGCTTATTACGGTCGGGTACGATATGATGATGATGTTTCCCACATAGGTGTATGTTTTAAAAGTTTATGTATATATATGTATGTATCACGCATTTCATGTTAATAGCCCTCTAAGGTACCCATATGTTAGAGGTTGTATATACTTTATCCTTGTTTACATTATTGTTCTTACTTATGCTTTCCGGCCTTACATACTCAGTACTTTATTCGTACTGACGTCCTTTTTATTTGTAGCCGCTGCATGTCGTGATGCAGGTCCTGACAGACAGGTAGACGTAGCTCCCCCACCATAGTAGGCTTCCCAGTTCAGCGGTTATTGGCGAGATCCCTTCTCCGGACTTGCCGTGGTCTTGGTATGCATTTTTGTTATAGATATTATGGGTATGTCGGGGCCCTGTTCCGACAATGTTGCAACACTTATGCTCCTTTAGAGGCTCATATACAGGTGTCGACTCATGTATAGTTTGGTATTCCTCGTCAGCTGATTTTTGTTGTATAGTCTTGCATGGCAGCGTGGTAGCTCGTACCTCATATGTAGTTTCTTGGCAGTCTTGTCATCCCATGTTACATATTTTCATGCCATTATCCTTCATTGTTTATTGGTCATTATCCATATCTTCCATTTATGATCTCGTCGGACCTTAAAGATAATATGGAAGGTTAGATAAAATGTATGTTGGTGCTTGGCAAGTATGGCCTGGGTGCTAGTCATGATCCTCCAGATTGGGTCGTGAAATTAGGATAGGAATATACCTAGTCACCGTTATTAATTAAATATCGTAATCTTAATGCGTTCTTAATAGATTAATTTCATAGGAATATAGGCATTAATCTATTTTGAATAGGAGAGTAGTACTTCGGGAAAAGGACATGAGAGAAATTATTGATTAATTAGCAACCATGAGTGAATTGTATGGAAGGGAGAGTTAACTAGAACAAAATATGAATGGTGAATCGATCACAACCTTGGAATATTTGTCTCTACTGAATACACAAAAATCAACTTGTTACTTAATAATTTAGTTTTTACTTAGAATTATAGCTTAGTATAATCATATTCTTGAACTTGATTTTGGCTTGACTGAATAACAATTTTAGTAAATTTAGTGGGTAGTTGATACAAGTCTATGTGGGTTCGACACTCGACTTATTATTTTATTACTTATACGATCATGTATACTTGTGTGTGCATTTGGGAGCAACATATATATTTCAATAATGATAATCTTTATAATGATGCAAGTGAATATATTATTCTTAATTTAAAATCCACTTTAATCGGCTATCTAAAAATTTGAATGATTCTTTAGCCGGTGAAACTTTATTTTAGTATGACTGGCAAGGCAATATGAACGTTCTATCATGTTCCATCAATACTTTAAAGGGGTTATACGATATATCCGGTGTGAAAGTAGGCCAACATTTCTATTGGAAAATAGGGGGTTTCCAAGTACATGGCCAATGACTCTATTTTAAGTTTATCGATATCTCTAGCCACAGATTTTGAATTTTGAATACCATATGTATACATTTTGTAACGACCCGACATGTTGTTTTGAGCTCTAGCGTGTCGTTCGGCAGTTTGAGGCCATGAGCAGCTTCACTTCAGGGACTATGACTTGTGCGCGTGATCGGAACTAGAATTTTGGAAGTTCAGAGTTGATTTGGAAAGAGAATTCTCATTTCGGAAGCTTTAAGTTTGAAAAATTGACTAAGGTATGGTTTTTGAGTAAACGACCTCGGAATCGAGATTCGAAGGTTCCAACATGTTCGTATGATTATTTTGGACTTGGGTGTATGTTCAGATCGGGTTTTGGAAGACCCGAGAGCGTTTCAACGCCTATTGTAAAAAGTTGATACTTTGGAAGAATTTCATGAATTTGGGTTGAAGTGCATTTCAATGTTATGGGTGTCCGTTTGGGATTGTAGAGTCTGGGAATAGCTCCGTATGGTGATTCTGGTATTGGGAACGCGATCAGAAGTAAATTCGGAGGCTCGTAGGTCATTTTGGAGTCATTTGGTTAAAGTTAGAAATTTGAAGGTTTCTGAGAAGTTTGAACGGAAGAGGACTTTTGATATCGGGGTCCGAATCTGATTCCGGAAGTTGGAGTAGGTCCGTAATATCAAATGTGACGTGTGCAAAATTTAGGGTCAATCGGGCGTGATTTGATAGGTTTCGGAATCAAATGAGGAAGTTGAAATTCTAAAGTTCATAAAGCTTGAATTGGGGTACGATTCATGATTTCGTTGTTGTTTGAGGTGATTTGAGGCCTCGAGCAGGTCCGTGTTATGCTCTAGGACTAGTTGGTGTGATTGGATGGGGTTCCGGGCGCCTCGGGTGGATTCCGAGTGGTTAACAGATCAAAAATGGAATTTGAGGAAGGGATGAAGCAACTGATATCTGGTGTGATCGCACCTGCGCAATAAGGGTTGCAGGTGTGAGGTCGCAGGTGCGAGCTTATGGTCGAAGTGCGGTTTGGGTGAGAGTGAGAGAAGTCTGGGAGCGCAGGTGTGAGGGGGTGTCCGCACCTGCGAAGGCGCAGATGCGGAAAAGGAGGGAGCAGGTGCGGAGTCGTACTAGGCAGGATGAATGCGCAGGTGCGAGGCTTTGATCCCACCTGCGAGACCGCAGATGCGGCTGGTTGACCGCAGGTGCGAAAATGATGGAGGCAGTGAGGTTCTTTAAATCGGGAATTTGACTCATTTCAACCCCATTTCTTCCATGGGAGACGATTTTGGAGCAACTTTGAGGTGCCATTTTCACCACCAAGCATGACGTAAGTGGTTTATACTAGTTTGAGTTAAATACATCGATTATGTATATGTTTTAACATGGAAATTAGTAGAAAGTTGGGATTTTTAGGAAAACCTAGAAACTGGTATTTATGAATTTTGACCACGATTTTGGATATGAAATTGAGAGTAAATTATATACTTGAGTTCGTGAGGTTATGGGTAAAGTTTATCTTTAATTCGAAGTTCGCGCACGTGGGCCTGAGGGAGAATTTGTCAACTTTTCAATGCGTAGTTGGGATTTATATAAATTGAATTGTTATAAGTATTAGAGTATATTTTCATTGGTTTGCCCATTATTTGGTTAGTCTTGGGAGCGTTGGCATCGATTTGAGTCATCGGAAGGGCGTGAAATGCCGGTTATGTAGCTTTGGAGCGAGGTAAGTCTCCTTTCTAACCTTGTAAGAGGGGATTAACCCTATAGGTGAAATAAGTAAATGTGTGCTTCTATTTGTGGGGGCTACGTACGCACGAGGTGACGAGAGTCCGTGCGTAGCTACTATTATGCTTATCCGGATAATCTAGGACCCAAGAACATGCTTTACTTGTCGTACTTGTAATTTTAT
Source organism: Nicotiana paniculata (assembly GCA_005239505.1). NCBI lineage: Eukaryota > Viridiplantae > Streptophyta > Magnoliopsida > Solanales > Solanaceae > Nicotiana > Nicotiana paniculata. The sequence continues at coordinate 25,358 of MDKI01063294.1, read as the reverse complement.
TGACAATTTAAAAGGCTTAATCATATCAAACTTGGTATATACATTTCTAAAAGGCTTTACATCATTTTCTTGACTTTCAAAAGAGATATTTGCCCTTTTTGGGGATAATTGTCCCTTGATGAACTCTTTATTGACTGTTTGAATATGTTTATCTTTTGAGGAACAGGTCAAACGCCTCGGTAGATTAAATAGATGCATCTATGGTTCGCGTCATTCGACCCTCTGGCTGTGCACGGTTTAAATATTGTTGGATCGAGCCGTACGACCTCGGTATGATTTGTGCATGCTTGTATTGCTTGCCTAGACAGTTATAAATTATGATATTGCCTCTCTGGCCTGAGATAAATTGATAGAATGACGAAACATAAATCTTTGAAAAATCTATTATTAATAAAGGAATTGTTTTCCTGCCTCAGGATTTAATTAGTTTACATTTGCATTATAAAATCCATGAATTGTCACATTCTTAATATATTACCATTGTACCACTAGTAAGTGTCTAAGTCGACCTCTCGTCACTAGTTCTTCGAGGTTAGACAAGATGTTTACTAGGTACACGTTATTTTTGTACTCATACTACACTTGCTGTACATTTTGTTGCACATGCACATGTATGGTTGGTGTTCTAGTTGGGCGCAGTGGCATGGTTGATATGGAGACTTAGGTGAGCTGCACCTCTCGAGACGACCCCCAACCAGCAGAGTCTCCTTCAGAGTATTGTATTGTAATTTCCTTTTTGTCCAATTTGTATTCCGGACAGTTATTGTATTACATCTTGTTTTCCTAGAATATGCTCATGCACTTGTGAAACCGGGTTCTAGTGTGATTTCGGGATTAGTCAGTAGATAAATTTTGTAAAGACATCATTATTTATTCACTGAAGTTTATTGTTTAATGTTTAAAAGAAATGATTTCAAAAATCTTAAAACGAGAATTTACTAGTTATATGGTGTTGGTTTTCCTGACAGTGGTGTCCCGGCACCATCACGACCCTTAGTGGATTTTGGGTCGTGACAACATGGTATCAGAGCACTAGTTTCTCTTAGGTCTCACGAGTCATGAGCGAGTCTAGTAAAGTCTTGCGGATCGGTACAGAGACGTGTGTACTTATATTCGAGAAGCTATGGAGCTGTTAGGAGCACTTCCCTTCTTGATTCCTCATCGTGCGAATTGATCCTTTGAGCCTTGTACCTTTATTTCCTTCCTATTTGATCCTACGCGACGTGAAGTGATGATTATAAATCGGGAAGTGAGTACTTGTAATAATACTATAGATGTGGTGCGGGATATCTCTCCCTTCGTAGTTGTTTGGGTTATTGTCGCCGCCTTGCACAAGGATATTTTTTGTCGTTTCAGCTCAATATCTGTACTTCTGAGAGCTTTGAGGCTATGCACAGGTTTCTATGATGCCCATGAACGGTTATCCCGCAGTAATTGATGTGATGGTAGGATGCTTGCCCATATGTCGGGCCTGTGAATGACTTGAAAGGAGGTCTGCTCAGAGCGTGATTCAGAGATTCAATATTTTATTCCCAGCGGAGAAAAGTAAATCGGGCTATAAATATTCAGGTTTGAATTGGCAGAGTAACATATGGGTTCACTGGCAGGGTAACTACACACCTTGAGTAAAGTTGGAGCGATTAGTGAACGGTGATTGGGTCTGCGAGCTTAATTTGAAATATTGGCTATTATACGACGGGAGATTGGGTGAAACAGAAAGGAGTTGCTTGATATAGGGAAGGATACAACATGAATTTGTCGTAATGTATTGTCGCGCCTTTAGTTGATGTCCATGAGGGGTGAACGGACTCGTACAACTAGTGAATGAGCATGGACTCAGGATAGGTTGCCGATTTAGTAGTAATTGTGCAATGCAGCATTGTTGAGAGATGTCGGCATGTAACTTCCATAGGTGGGTTATCTCATGTGATAAGGTCAGCGGTCGTGTGGTTGGAAAAGTTTCTATAAAGGATTCCACTGACTATTTAGTAAGAGGTCGAATATGTGAATGTTGCTAGAGGTTCAGAGTGTTCGTGAAATGCTAACAGAAGGATTTCGAGGAATTTGGTGGGTTGGTTGTGCAAGATCATGTCAACAATGAAGAAAGTATCCTGGTGGGTTCCAAAGTTGTGTAATAATAGCTTCAAGCTAAGTGGGAGAGTCCCACCGCCTACAATTGTGTTGCATGGTTATCTACTTATGAGATTTCGGGTTATCGGCGTATTGGTGAGTTAATACAGCTAAGGAAAAAGAACATACGGGCTAATTTGAGCAAAGGAATTGATAAAGGTATGTTATAGTTAGCCTTATTGACTCATGTTCGGGCTTTGGGAAGATTCAGGATTTATGCTTCGTACAGAGGTGATTTACAAGGAAATGATTCAGTCAGGTGCTTCATTGAGATGGGTGTTCATGGGCCAGCGGGCCTTGGAGTTGATTATGTCCGGGGCCAAGCCAGAGTGGATGACTCTCAACAACGGTCCTAGTGAATTCAAAGTTTAAAAATGCGGTGCTTAAGGATTTCAAGCACGTGGTATGGTTAAGAATCGAGCTTTTGTAGCAGTTATTGATAAGAGGCACGAAATGTTCTATGATATTTTCGACTTGCAGAGTAGCATTTGCAGGAAAAAGAGAAAATGACTTCGGATTCGTAAAGGAATTATCAGAATGGATGTACCAGGTGAAGACACGAATGTGCGCTCCAGGAGAGTATAGAGCGGTTCATGGGTTTGGAGACGATGTGGTCTCGTGGAATAGGGTCAATCGAGATGATTGCGGGTTTAGGTTCGTGATGTAAGGAATGGAGCTATTATTATCTCTAAGGCAAGTTAAGGATGAATTAGAAGAAGTTAGATTGGTTAGCCATGGTTGAATTGGCACAATGGTGGCGGTGATCAGTTTCTTCAGCGTGAATAAGTTATGCATGTGATTTGTGATGGTACGCGTGAGGTTGGGCAATCGCCGTAATTGGTTTTATTTAGGAGTAATCAATTATTATGGCCTGATATGTGTAGGCGTATCCTGGAAGGGCTATGATGGTTTAGACCACTACTTAAGGATTTGTATATTCTACGGTTATGAGAAATCACTCGTGTTGCTATGGTTCTCTTGGAATGAGTTAAAGTAAAGGGTTTCTGTATGATGAAGTGTATACCCTATTAGTGGTTCAGGATCTATGATAAGGTTCTTGTACTATCGCATAATGGCATGTCAGGTGCAGTGAACGATATAAAATTTGAAATAAGGATCGAGGTGGCAGTTCAGCATTGGCAAGAATGTCACGAGCTCGGATGAGAAAGAAAGGGATTTGGATGTTTAAAGTAAGCTGGTATTGTCTTCGGCGTCACCTGAGATCGGTGTTTGCGTAAGAGGCCTTGCATTCTGGTTACGGATTCTTGATTTGCTTTACAGCGGTTGTATGGCCGGTAGCATGGATGTGCAGACTGGTTACCTGGTGCGTGAGGTCGTGGAAGTGTATTCCACGGGAAGATCGTATAATTGTGTCATGTAGTCACTTGATTGATGGAAGATTTAAACCAAGTATGAAGAATGTGGTAATATTGCCTATTTGAGAATTTATGCATGGAGAGAGCTCGGTTCAATTGGTTGTGGATTGTGGAAGTTTGTCCCGGTTATGATGGTTGTCCTTTTGTGTTATGGGAAAAAGGGGATTATTATGGACCTTGAAAGGTTATTAGCCTAGTACGAAGCGATCTAAATCGGCTTGAGGTCTGTGGATGGATTTAAATGTGAATATGGGCCCTATGTCAGGCCGGATGTGTTCATTTCAGCATAGTGCTCCTCATGGAGGAGTATTAGAACGTTGAATGTTATTTCAGCGTCTGCTATTTCAGGTAATACTATATTGTGTCGTGTGAGTTGTGAAACGGCTTGATAATTTTCTTATGTGTTGAGGTTTCACATAGCGATGGTGTTATATGAGCAGGATGGCTCTTGAGATTTAGATCATATATCGCACCTCAGTTGTGCTTGAGTTCTATAGCGTATTGCTCTATCTGTCTCCCCAGGATGGTATTATGCACTTAGCGTGCTTGTGACCGATATTCGGTATTTTGTAGTAATGAGAGATTTAGCTCAATAGGTATCTCCTTATGTGAATTTTATGTGTGGATCGGGTGGCACGCCTCCACGAGTATGTTGTTTGGATCGGGTTTCATGCCGCAACAGTGTGATGTCGGGTATAGTACCCTATATTTATTCTTGTGTGGTTTGTTTCCCCATTTTCTGGGGAAGGTTTATAGCACCTTTCCGATTGTCTAATTAGTGGCGTAGGTTGAGTAGTCCCTTCCAGGGTTCGTTTCGTTATGTATCACGTTCGAGTTTGTGGCTTGTTAGCATATTGTGGCATTATGTGAGACTGTTTGCCATATCTGGGGTGGCTTATTGCCTGAGCAGCTCGTACTGGGTGAGACGAGATTATTGGATCTAGAATCTGTGCGATCGAATTATATGAATTATATTAAAGAGCAAATGTCATTATTTGGTTCATAATGATGTAATGGTTCTTGTCAGGATTATAGACTCAATGATTTGGTGACTCGGCAATTGGTTATGAATTTCTACACATCTCTTACGTCGTGTCGTTATTTCAAGGGGTTATAACAGGATTTATATATGTCATGAGGTGCATTGGGAGCATCAGATTCGTGGAATTTCGGCTATTGTTATTAGAGGATGTTGTTATGGTCAGGTGAGTTATGCAGTGGATAGTGTGAATTCAGCAAAGGTATGCAATCATGTATCGGTGCATTGTGTAGTGATTTATACGACGTTCGTATGTTGGATACAGGCCTAGCACATAATTTTGGATGTTAGGATTGGGCTCTAAGCTTATTTGTCGGAATATGAGAGAATATCTTTAGATTTTCTCAAGCTAATGTGCTCAATTGAGTTGTGGTAGCACGGGTAGGTGCACGAGGTGTTAAACAGTGATTTCAGACAACTCCAGCGCACTTCGTAGAACGTTCGAGGACGAACATATGTTTAAGTGGGAATGTAATGACCCGATCGGTATTTTTGAGCTCTAGTGCTTCGCTCGGAAGCATGAGGCCATGAGCAGCTTCACTTTAGGGATTATGACTTGTGCACGTGGTCGGAACTAGAATTTAGGAAGTTCAGAGTTGATTTGGAAATAGAATTCTCATTTCGGAAGCTTTAAGTTGGAAAAATTGACTAAGGTATGGTTTTTGAGTAAACGACCCCGGAATCGAGATTTTAAGGTTCCAACATGTTCGTATGATTATTTTGGACTTGGGTGTATGTTCAGATCGGGTTTTGGAAGACCCGGGAGCTTTTCGGCGCCTATTGTAGAAAGTTAATACTTTGGAAGAATTTCATGAATTTGGGTTGAAGTGCATTTCAATGTTATTGGTGTCAGTTTGGGATTGCAGAGTCTGGGAATAGCTCTGTATGGTGATTCTGGTATTGGAAGCGCGATCGGAAGTAAATTCGGAGGCCCGTAGGTCATTTTGGAGTCATTTGGTTAAAGTTAGAAATTTGAAGGTTTTTGAGAAGTTTGACCGGAAGCGGACTTTTGATATAGGGGTCCGAATCTGATTCCGGAAGTTGGAAAAGGTCCGTAATGTCAAATGTGACTTGTGTGCAAAAATTTGAGGTCAACCGGGTGTGATTTGATAGGTTTCGACATCGAATGAGGAAGTTCAAATTCTAAAGTTCATAAAGCTTGAATTGGGGTGCGATTCATGATTTCGATGTTGTTTGAGGTGATTTGAGGCCTCGAGCAGGTCCGTGTTATGTTATGGGACTGATTAATGTGATTGGACGGGGTCCCGAGGGCTTGGGTGGATTCCGGATGGTTAACGGATCGAAAAAGGAATTTGAGGAAGGGCTGAAGTAACTGATATCTTGGGCAATCGCACTTGCGCAATAAGGGTCGCAGGTGCAGTTCTCGCGAGAGTGAGAGAATTCTAGGAGCGCAGGTGCGAGGGGGTGTCTGCACCTGCGAAGGCACAAATGCGGAAAAGGAAAGCGCAGGTGCGGAGTCGTGCTAGGCGGGAGGAATGCGCTGGTGCAAGGCTTTGGTCGCACCTGCGAGACCGCAGATGCGGCTGGTTGACCGCATGTGCGGAAATGCTGGAGGCAGTGACGTTCTTTAAATCGGGGGTTTGGATCGTTTCAACCCCATTTCTTCCATGGGAGCCGATTTTGGAGCAACTTTGAGGTGCCATTTTCACCACTAAGCATGAAGTAAGTGGTTTATACTAGTTTGAGTTAAATACATTGATTATGTATATGTTTTAACATGGAAATTAGTAGAAAACTGGGATTTTGAGGAAAACCTAGAAACTGGTATTCTTGGTTTTTTACCACGATTTTGGACACGAAAATGAGAGTAAATTATATATTTGAGTTAGTAAGGTTATGGGTAACGTTTATCTTCAAAATATTTCGAAGTCTGGGCATGTGGGCCCGAGGGAGAATTTGTTAACTTTTCGATGCGGAGTTGGAGATTTATATAAATTGAATTGTTATAAGTATTAGGGTATATTTGGGTATATTTTCATTGGTTTGCCCATTATTTGGCTAGTTTTGGGAGCGTTGGCATCGATTTGAGTCATCGGAAGGGCGTGGAATGCCGGTTATATAGCTTCTGAGCGAGGTAAGTCTCCTTTCTAACATTGTAAGAGGGGATTTAACCCTATAGGTGAAATAAGAAAATATGTGCTTCTATTTTTGGGTCTACGTACGCAGGAGGTGACGGGAGTCCATGCGTAGCTACTATTATGCTTATGTTCGGGTAGTCTAGGACCCAATAGCATGCTTTACTTGTCGTACTTGTAATTTTATTGACAATTTAAAAGGCTTAATATATCGAACTTGGTAAATACATTTCTAAAAGGTTAAACATCATTTTCTTGACTTTCAAAAGAGAAATTTGCCCTTTTCTCGGGATAATTACCCCTTGATGAACTCTTTATTGACTGTTTGAATATGTTTATCAGTTTGAGGAACGAGCCGAACGCCTTGGGATTAAAAATTCATCTATGGTTCACACCATTCGCCCCTCTGGCTGTGCACAATTTAAATATTATTGGATTGGGTCGTACGACCTCGGCATGATTTGCGCATACTTGTGTTGCTTGCCTAGACAGTTTTAAATGATGATATTGCCTCTCTGGCCGGAGATAAATTGATAGAATGACGAAACATAAATCTTTGAAAAATCTATTATTAATAAATGAATTGTTTGTCTGCCTCAAAATTTAATTAGTTTACATTTGTATTATAAAATCCATGATTTTTCACATTATTAATATATTACCATTAGACCACTAGTAATTGTCGAAGTCGACCTCTCGCCACTACTTCTTCGAGGTTAGACGAGATACTTACTGGGTACACGTTATTTTTGTACTCATACTACACTTCCTGTGTATTTTGTTGCACATGCTCATGTATGTCTGGTGGCCTAGTTGGGCGCAGTGGCATGGTTGATACGGAGACTTAGGTGAGTTGCACCTCTCGAGACGACCCACAACCAACAGAGTCTCTTTTAGAGTATTGTATTGTAATTTCATTTTTGTCCACTTTGTATTCCAGACAGTTATTGTATTACATCTTGTTTTTCCTAGAATATGCCCATGCACTTGTGACACCGGGTTCTAGGGTGATTTCGGGATTACTCAGTAGATAAATTTAGTAAAGACATAATTATTTATTCAGTGAAGTTTATTATTTATTGTTTAATGTTTAAAAGAAATAATCTCAAAAATCTTAAAACGAGAATTTACTAGTTATATGGTGTTGGTTTGCCTGACAGTGGTGTCCGGCGCCATCATGACCCTTAGTAAATTTTGGGTCGTGACACATTTGTTCTTTGAATTAAATATTAAATTAGTTGATTGTTATTATATAATCTTGCATATATTGTCTTGAAACTGCCAATTAATTTTTTCTCGACACCATACTTGGCTTAACCTCAACGCAAACTACTCAAATTGCATTTAAATTTAAATTCAAATATCATATCATTTTGTTAGTAATAGTGATGTTTTAAAAATGACACACAATGTAAATTAAAAAAAATATTCTAAGATATCCTTATATTATAATATATGTATTTGAGTTGAATTTTTTTTTTTGAAATTGATGAGATCAACTTCCAATTTTTTTATACTAAAAAAAGATGAAATAGAAGAAGAAATTCGTTGTCATATCTTATTTCTGATTTTTACATTTTTCATACATTTTTTTCTATATTTATTTTCTTTTATCTTATGTGTTATGCCTTTCTTTATTTTTTTATAAAAAAAAATTATTTCGCTATAAAAGGATGAGTTTTAATAGTAATTTTCTACATAAAAACTTTATTTATATTTTTAATATTTGGTTGAAATTCTTTCATATTTTTCTTTTTTATTTATTTAATCAACCTAAATAGGTGCTCACTCAATCACTTAAATATAAAAAATTGAAGGATGTATAATTTATATATAATTGATATATAATATGTGTATAATCGTGTGTTGTCGGTATATCATCTATGTATATTAGCTACAAAAAGTAAATGATAAAACTGGTTGGATATTTTTGTAAATATTTCAAAAGATTTCAGTTTCTTTCTTTTATTTTTTATATGAATTCTATTATAATAATTTTAAAAACTCTCTACTAAATTCAAAAATATCTTATATTTTTATTTTTACACTTACATTATATTTTTTAAAAATAATCTCATTTCAATAATTTGCTTACATTTAAAAATATATATATTTCACTCCATACCAATTTTTTTTAAATATACTTTTTGTTACAATTGAAAATCGCTATAGGAACTATCAATTAGAAACCAATATCTCTCTTGTTGAATTCGAGAAAAAAAAAACCTTTCACATAATCTAATGATTCAAAAGTAATATTCTTTAACGAAAAAAATATTATACCCTTGCAATATTAGCTTGGATGCAGCTAAATGAAGAGGTTTCGGCTTATACCCTTCAATTCCTAAAAGGTACTAAATTGAAATTAATGATAACAATTGTATAGCCAAATTTTTATTATTTGTTTGATGTCTATTTATATAAATTGACTCTTCAAACAAACATTCTTCAACAAGAAAAAAAATATTTTTTTTGAATATTGACAGATTTTTGTGATTTTTCTTTCTCCGTCATCTAGGTTTACTTTATCATATGTGTAAGTTAGTTTTATTCAATTTTTAAACTCCTATGTGTTATCTGAATAAACATAGACGTGTACCCTATATATTACATTCATTTTAAAAGAAAGTTGCTTTATTCTAATCCAGCTATAGTGGTTTAAAGAACTATAATTATCGTGTTTTAAATGTAAAAAAGTTTTATAGTTATATGGAATAGTTTTTTCTTCTTTTTTGCGATAGGCGAAGTAGTATTTACATATAAAACTAACTTAACCATAATTCCGATTATATATGATAACTTTATTCCTTTAATATAGATATATCCCAACCAAATCAAACACCCTTCCTTTTCTTCATAATAAAGTGGAGTCGCTAGTGTGTACTGATTGGAAAAGAAAAGAGGACAACAAAAGAAAATGGTACAAAAAGGAAGGTATGGTAAAAGTAAAAACAAATACAATTGCCATTTCAGAAAATAACAATTTTGTCATTGTTATAAATAGAATTATATTTAGAGTGAATGTCTATCTTTTAGAGAGTTTTACTTTATGACTAATTCATTTTTTCCCTATAAATAGAGGGGTCTTACTCCATTGTAAATCATCTCAAAATTCAATAAGAATTTCCTCTCTATCTTTCTCTGCAATATTGTTCTTCTTCTTTTATTGTTTCATAACACGTTATCAACACGAGACTCTACCGTCTCAAGAAGCTCACTGAGAAGATTAAGGAAGCAAATATGGATACTTCACAAAGTAATCTTGGATAAAAGTTTAATTATATAAATATTTGTTTAATCGATTCATGTACGACACATACAGTATTCAAAGAGAAGAAATATTTCTCCCATTTAAGTATGTGCAAGGCAGATGTTACTACAATTTCTGGTAATAATAATTTAATTGAAGGCTCTGGAAGAGCTACTATAACTATGCCTAAGGGATCAATACTTATCATAGAGAATGCAATATTCTCCTCCAAGTCCAAGAGGAATTTGTTGAGTTTTAAAGATACCCGTCGAAATGGATATCATATTGAGACAATAGATGAGAATAATTTTGAATATCTCATCATTACCAAGAATGTCCCTGGACAAAAGAGGGTTATTGAGAAGTTCCCATCTGTATCTTGTGGCCTGTATTAGACAAGAATTAGTGTAATTGAGGCACATTCTACCGTAAACCAAAATGTTACTAATTCTAATAATTTTGTACTTTGGCATGATCGATTGGTACACCTTGAATCAATTATGATGAGACGAATTATAGAAAACTCAAATGGGTATCCATTAAAGAATTTAAAGAGTCTTTTAAATAATGAATTTTCTTTCACTTCTTGTTATCAATGCAAGTTAATTATAAGACCATCACCAACAAAGGTTGGGATTGAGTCCCCTGCGTTTTTAGAACGTATACAAGGGGACATTTGTGGACCTATTCACCCACCTAGTGGACCGTTTAGATATTTTATGGTCTTAATATATTCATCCTCTAGATGGTCTCATGTGTACCTATTATCATCTTGCAACCTCGCATTTGCAAAATTAATGGCAAAAATAATTCGATTACGGGCACAATTCCCCGATAATCCAATTAAGTCTATTAGACTTGATAATGTTGCTGAGTTTTCATCCCAAGCATTTAATGATTATTGCTTATCAATTGGGATAAAAGTGGAACATCATGTAGCTCATGTCCACACTCAAAATGACCTTGCAGAGTCTTTAATTAAACGTCTGCAATTGATAGCAAGACCGTTACTCATGAAAACGAGGCTGCCCACTTCTATTTGGTGTCACTCCATTTTGCATGCAGTAATGTTAGTACATCTCAGACTGATAAATTATCATAAATATTCTCTGTTGCAATTAGTTTTGGGTCATGAACCTAATATATCTCATTTAAATTTTTTTGGATGCGCAGTATATGTGCCTGTAGCATCGCCATATCACACCAAAATGGGTCCCCAAATAAGGTTAGGAGTATATGTTGGGTTTGAATCACCCTCCATTATTCGCTATCTTGAAATATTAACGGGAGATTTATTCACTGCTCGATTTGCAGACTGTTGATTCGATGAGACATTTTTTCCAAAATTAGGGGGAGAAATTGGTGAAACCAAATGGGAAATTTTGTGAAAAATCCATCATTATCTCATCTTGATCCCCGTACCTCTATTTGTGAAAAGGAGGTTCAAAAGATTATCCATTTGCAAATAATAGCAAATCAAATGCCAAACGCATTTACAGATTTGAAAAGGATAACAAAATCACATATCCCTGCAGAGAATGTTCCAATCCGTATTGATGTCCCTATTGGACAATCTTCTAGTGTCATAGCTAATGAGTCAAAAGCATGCCTAAAACGTGGCAGCCCATTGGGTTCTAAGGATCGAAATCCTAGAAAAAATAAATAAATGATCAAAATGACACTACGAAAGAGTCTCATGAAGAAATCCACGATTTAATAAATTCTGATATTCATGAGGAAGCCACTGAGCCCGAGACTCAAGAATAAGGAACTAGCAATAAATCCAATCGATATTGAGACAAATTTGAATCGAATAGATTATGTCTTTGCATATAATGTTGCATCTAGCATTATGCAAGATAGTGAGGATCTTGAACCTCAATTTGTTGGAGAATATCGACAAAGACGTGATTGGCCAAAATGACAAGAAGCAATCCAATCAAAGTTGAATTCACTTACGAAACGCGAAGTTTTTTAGGCCTGTAATCCAAACACCTAATGGTGTTAATCCTGTTGGATATAAATGGGTTTTTGTACACAAGAGGAATGAGAACAATGAGGTACAAATATATAAGGCACGCCTTGTTGCACAAGGATTTTCACAAAGGCGTGGTATCGATTATAAAGAGACATATTCACCCGTTATGGATGCTATAACTTTATGTTATCTCATTACTTTTGCTGTCCATGAAAAGCTTTACATGCATTTAATGGATGTGGTTGCGTCCTACCTTTATGGCTCACTTGATAATGAGATATACATGAAAATTCCAGAGGGATTTAAAATGCCTAACGCACATAATTTAAAATCCCGGGAAATATTTTCAATCAAATTGCAAAGATCTTTGTATGGTCTAAAGCAATCGAGATGCATGTGGTATAATCATCTTAGTGAGTATTTATTAAAGGAAGGTTATATAAATGATTCCATTTGTCCATGTATTTTTATAAAGAAAACAACATTGGAATTTGTTGTACTTGTCGTATATGTTGATGACATAAACCTTATTGGAAGTCCTATAGAACTCCAAAAGGCCAGTGATTATTTAAAGAAATAATTCGAGATGAAAGATCTCGAAAAGACAAAATTATATCTTGGTTTGCAAATTGAACATTTAGCACATGGAATTTTTGTTCATCAATCTGCCTAGAAAAGGTACTGAATTTTACATGGATGGATCACATCCACATCCATTAAGTACTCCGATGATTTTTCGATCACTTGATATGAATAAGGATCCATTCCGACCTCAAGAAGAGAATGAAGAGCTACTTGGTCCTGAAGTACCATATCTTAGTGCAATTGGTGCACTAATGTATCTTGCCAACAATACAAGGCCTGACATAACTTTTTCAGTTAATTTCTTAGCAATATATAGCTCTGCTCCTACAAGGAGACATTCAAATGGAATCAAACACATATTACGGTATCTACAAGGAACTACCGATATGGGTGTAACAACCCGATCAGCCGTTTTGCATATTCGGACCCCGTTGCCCTAAATAAGACTTCCTGTAGCGGCTTTCAGTGATTCATGACTTGCGGGGACGAGTGGTTTGGGATTCGAAAGTGTATAGGGTAATATAAGAACACTTGGTTCCTTAATATTTAGCTTTAAGGCCAAGTTTGACTTCGGTCAACATCAGAGTAAACGACCTCGGAATCAAGTTTTGTCGATTCCAGTAGCTTTGTATGATGATTTAGAAATTGTGCATATGTCCGTAATGGGTTTTGGATGACCCGGGAGTGTTTCGATGCCAAATAGAAAAAATAGAGTTTCCTTAACTTCATAATTTTGTTTGGAACGTGTTTTTGAGTTACGAGGTCCGAACGGAATTCTGAGATCGGGAATAGTACCGTGATGTCATCTATGACTTGCTTGCAAAATTTGGTGTCATTCCGAGTAGTATAGGTCGGTTCGGCGCATTGAAACCGAATTCAAGAACTTGAAAATTCTTAAGTTTGATTCTAGGGGTTTTGAGGAGTGATTTTGAGTTTTAGCGTGGTTTTGGGTGTTCCGAAGGCTCGAGAAAGTCCGTAATATGATTTAGGACTTGTTGGTATATTGCATGGGGATCGGGTGGGCCCAGGTGCCTCCCGGACACCAAACGGGGCCAAAACCAACAGTTTCAGCTGCTGGTGCACCAGGTGACCACATGTGCGGTTGCCCAAGTCACAGGTGCGAGACCGCTCCTGCGGTCTAGGCCTCGCAGGTGCAACTCCCAGGAGGAAAGTCCTACCTTCGCAGGTGCGGACCCTTCTCCGCAGGAGAGGGTCCGCTGGTGCGAAATTTCTACCGCAGGTGCGATCCCCAGGCTCCTTGCCAAAATCCGCAGATGCGACCAATGGCTCGCAGGTGCGGTCCTCGAGCCGCAGATGCGAGGTCACTAAAGGCAGTGAGCCCATTTAATTCGGGACTCAACTATTTTTCACCATTTTCTTCTCCTCCATTCCATTTTGAGAGCTTTCAAGAGGGTATTCGGCCTAGCTACTAAAAGGTAAGTAATTTCCATTTCAATGTTAGATTATTACACTAAATCTTAGGTAGATTAACACCTAATTAGTGGAAATCAAAGGGGTTAGGGTGAAAACCTAGGGTTGATGAACTTTAGGGAATTTCACCACTTTTCTACCATGAAATCATGTAAAAGCTATATATTAATGACCCTTAGGCCATGGGTGAGTATTTTTTTCGAAAATTTCCGAAATCCGAGCATTTGGGCCCGGGGTGTATTTTGGGATTTCTTCAAGAAAGATGAAATAGCTAAGCTAGTAAGAGAATTTCATACTTTTGAGTGTATATTAATGTATTTATAAAATATTTGACTAGTTTCGAGTCCTCGGGTGTAGAGTTTGGAGTTTCAGGCGCGTTCTTGACCCGGGAAGTAGGTTCTACGCGAGGTGAGTCTCTTTTCTAACCTTGTAAGAGGGAATTGTCCCCATAATTAATTATAAATGATTGGATTGTCCTTATTTATGGGGGATACGCATGTACGAGGTGACGAGAGTCCATGCGTAGTTACTACTATGTTATGTCGGGTAGTCTTTAGGACTCACAAGCATGCTTATATGCCTTACTTGTATCCCTACATGTATTCCTAGGCGATTATTATCCTTGAAACTAGCATGAGAAAATGGAAGGTTACATTAAATCTTGTTGTTGCCATGATTCTTGTCTTTCCAAGTATGAATTCCATATTTCCTGAATTTCCTGACAATTCTATGTATGTATACGAGCACCCGTATCGCATGTATGATTCGTGAGTGGGGTAGCCTTATATTATGTCAACCGTGTCGCACGATTGATTCGCGAGCAGGGTAATAGATGCATCTATGGTTCGAGTCGTTCGACCCTTCGGCAGTGCATATTTAAATTTTCGTGTTGCTTCGGCCATACGCCTCGGCATACTATATGCTATGTATTTGACTGAGAGTCTTATTAATATTGTCAAATGAATTGTTATATGTGGTAGGGGGCCTTGGACTTGTATTAATGTTGTTATTTGACACTTGCGGTAAGTGGTAGTTCATATACTTGATATTCCATGTCTAGTTGATTTCCATAATTTCTAATCTTGATTAAACCTGTTTAATTATATTATTGCTAATGACCCTAGTGAGTAATACGTCTACCTCTCGTCACTACTTCTTCGAGTTTAGACGGGATACTCACTTGGTACATATTTGTTTATATGTACTCATGCTACGCTTCTGACTTAATTGTACAGGTTCTAAGGTTGGTGCATCTAGTTATCATACCAGAGCGCGATCGTGAGAGTACTTATTGGACTAGACTACACGGTGAGTTGCTCTTCCCGGCGTTCCTCAGCAGCACTGTGGAGTTTCTATTATTTTTAAATATAAAGTCTACCCCTTTCAGACAATTGTATATTTATTTTGTCTACTTTGTATATTCCACCAGTCGCCTGTGGACTTGTGACACTAGGTCTTGGCACGCGTAGTTGGTTTTTCTAATATTTTTGGCGACACTACATATATTGGCAACGATCTTTCGAGCTCATTTAATCAAGTTGCATCACTTGACCATTTTCTTTAAATGATTCTAAATCTAAAATTTGTCAATCACTTAAACATTTAAATAAGAAAAGTAATCTCGCTAGTAAACTGATGTTGGCTTGCCCGACTCCGGTGTTGGGCGCCATCACGACCTGAGTTTGAATTTGGGTCGTGACAACATAGTATCAGAGCTCTAGGTTCACGTAGGTCTCACAAGTCACAGACAAACATAGTAGAGTCTTGCGGATCGATATGGAGACGTCTGTATTTATCTTCGGGAGGCTATAGGGTGTTAAGAAATCTCTCTTTATTCTTATTCTATCGTGCAGTTGATGGTTTTATAAATCTCATTCTTCTATTCTCTCACAGATGGTGAGGACTCGGGCAGCTGATATTCTAGACCCGGGAGATATCGCTACCCCCGCTATCCGAGGTCGTGGCCGAGGCCGGGCGAGGGTACCGGCCCGAGGTAGGGGACGAGAGCGTCCCAGAGTTGCTCCATTAGCACCTCCAGAGGATCCTATCATCGAGGAAAAGACGAGATACCTCCAGCAGATCCTGCCCTAGTAGATTTCATGACTGCACCACGCTTTCAGTAGATCATGGGCCGTATGATGCGGTTCATGGACACTATGACCTAGGCTGGTTTATTTCCAGCGGAGCCTGCCACTTCTCAAGCGGCAGGGGGAGCTCAGACCCCTACCGTCCAGGCCGCAGGTCATGCAACAACAATATATCAGACTCCGAGTACTCTGCCTGTGGGTGGAGCACATCCAACAGTAGCAGCACCAGAGCTCAGACCGGCTGCGGACGGCGATCCGCATAAGCTACTTGATAGATGGACTCGATTGCACCCTCCGGCCTTCGGAGGTGAGAAAGGCGAGGATGCCCAGGACTTTATTGATAGGTGCAGGGACAGACTGCACAACATGAGGATTTTAGAGTCCTATGGAATCGACTTCACTACTTTCTAGATAGAGGGCAGGGCCCGCAGATGGTGGCAGTCATTTATCCTTGGTAGGCCAGCAGGTTCCCCTACTATCACATGGGAGCAGTTCACTCAGCTGTTCCTGGACAGGTATATTCCACCCTCCGAGAGGGAGGAGCTGCAATACCAGTTTGAGCAGCTGGAGTAGGGGCAGATGTCAGTGACAGACTACGAGGCCAGGTTTTCAGAGTTATCTCGCCATGCCCTCATGATTCTTCCTACAGATGTTGAGAGAGTGCGGAGGTTTGTAGTTGGATTGCACTCAGGTATTAGGGCCAACATGGTCCAAGAGGTGGAGATGGGTACTCCTTATCAGCTTGTGGTCGAGATAGCTCGCCGGATTGAAGGTTACCAATCGAGGGGCAGAGAGCATGGTCAGCAGGACAAGAGAGCTAGATTTTCTGGAGATTTCAGAGGTGCCCCAGCCAGGGGTAGAGGTCAGTTCGGTAGAGGCCAGCCCAACATGCCTCCATATTCAGCTCCTCCACCACCTTCTCGTGGTGCTCCAGTGAGACCTTATTTCAGCGCCATGACGGAGAGTTCTTACCGCCCACCAGCTATTCAGGGTCCCTCCAGCGGGTATTCATGTCATCAGGGGTCTCCTAGTCCTTACTTCAGTGCCATTGCAAAGAGTCCTCATCGTCTCCCAGCTATTCAGGGTTCATCTTCAGGGCAGCAGGCCATGCCTCCAGCGAGGTGTTACGAGTGTGGAGATTCAGTCCATATGAGGAGGACTTGTCCCAGGCTTAGAGGCAAGGCCATTCAGCAGAGTTACCATCCCGCACTCCCAGCACCGACGCCCCTTCCACCTAGAGGTGGAGGACAAGCTGGTAGAGGTCATCCCAGAGGTGGAGCCCAGGCAGGGGGAGCTCAGCTAGCTCCTATTCAGTCCAGCGGAGGTCAGTCTTTAGGTACTCCATCCATATTCTACGTCATTCCGCACCGAACAGATGCAGTGGCCTCAGATGCCGTGATCACAGGTATTATTTCAGTATGTGGTAGAGAGGCATCAGTGCTATTTGACCCAGGATCTACTTATTCATATGTGTCAGCCTTGTTTGCTTGTTTTCTGGATGCTCCTTGTGAGTCCTTGGGTTCTCCTATATATGTATCCACTCTCCTTGGTGATTCTGTAGTGGTAGACCGGATTTATCGGTCTTGAGTGATCACATTCTGTGGGTTCGAGACTAGAGCGGAGCTCCTATTGCTCGATATGGTTGATTTTGAGATTATCCTGGGCATGGATTGGCTATATCCTCATCATGCCATCTTGGATTGCCATGCCAAGACGGTTACTTTTACCATGCCTGAGTTTCCTAGGCTGGAGTGGAGAGGTTCCTCGGTTAGTGCAGCCAGTAGAGTTATTTCCTTCCCGAAGGCTCGATATATGGTCGAGAAGGGTTGTTTGGTGTATCTTGATTATGTGCGGGACACCACCGCGAGTCTCTGACGATTGATTTAGTGCCTGTTGTTCGAGAGTTTGTTGATGTATTCCCTTCAGAGCTTCCAGGCATACCTCCGGATCGTGATATTGATTTCTGCATTGATTTAGCTCCAGATACTCAGCATATTTCCATTCCCCCGTACCGTATGGCTCCTAAGGAGTTGAAGGAACAACTAGAGGAGTTGTTGGCTAAGGGGTTTATCTGACCGAGTGCATCACCATGGGGTGCTCCAGTTCTATTCGTGAATAAGAAGGATGGGTCCATGCGAATGTGTATTGATTACCGCCATCTGAACAAGGCCACCATAAAAAACAAGTATCCATTGCCGCGCATTGATGATTTTTTCGACCAGTTGCAGGGTGCTAGGGTGTTTTCTAAGATAGACTTGAGATCGGGCTATCATCAGTTGAAGATTCGGGCCTCAGATGTCCCGAAGACTGCTTTATGTACGAGATGTGGCCACTATGAGTTCCTGGTGATGTCCTTTGGCTTGACTAATGCTCCAGCAACATTTATGGATTTAATTAATTGGGTGTTCAGGCCGTATATTGATTCTTTTGTCATCGTCTTCATTGATGACATCTTGATTTACTCACGTAGCCTACGAGAGCACAAGCAGTATTTGAGAGTTATGCTCCAGACTCTGCGAGAACATAAACTATATGCTAAGTTCTTCAAGTGTGAGTTTTGGTTGTATTCCGTGGCATTCTTGGGACATGTGGTATCCGGAGAGGGTATCGAGGTTGATCCTAAGGAGATTGAGGCAGTTCAGAGTTGGCCACGTCCTACTACAGCTACAGAGATCAGGAGTTTCTTGGGTCTAGCAGACTACTATCGGCGATTTATGGAGGGATTTTCATCCATTGCAGGATTGACCAGGTTGACTCAGAAGAATGCTCCATTTCGGTGGTCCGACGAGTGTGAGGTGAGCTTCCAGAACCTCAAGACGGCATTGACCTCAGCACCAGTTCTGGTATTGCCATCCGGTTCTGGGATGTACACAATGCATTGCGACAATTCACGTGTTGGCTTAGGGTGTGTGTTGATGCAGGAAGGGAGAGTTATTGCTTATGCTTCGCTCCAGCTGAAGGTTTATGAGAAGAATTATCCGGTGCACGATTTGGAGTTGGCAGCGATTGTTCATGCTCTTAAGATTTGGAGGCATTAATTGTATGGGGTGTCTTGTGAGGTTTATACAGACCACCGCAGCTTGCAGCACTTGTTCAAGCAAAGGGATCTTAATTTGAGGCAGCGCATGTGGCTTGAGTTGTTGAAGGATTATGATATCACCATCCTTTATCATCCGGGTAAGGCAAATGTAGTAGAAGATGTTTTGAGTAGGAAGGCGGGGAGTATGGGTAGTTTGTCTTTCATTGCAGCGGAGGAGAGACCTCTTGCCTTGGAAATTCAGTCCCTGGCTAATTGCTTGGTGATATTAGATCTTTCAGAGCCTCACCGATTTCTTACACATGTAGTGGCTCAGTCTTCGTTATTGGGGAAGATTAAGGCTCGGCAATATGATGATCCACGCTTGGCAGAGCTACGGGAGATAGTGGTTCAAGGTGGTGTCATGGAGGTTACTATTGGCGAGGATGGTGTTCTGAGACTTTAGGGTTGGTTGTGTGTTCCTAATGTTGATGGCTTGAGGCAGAGGATTCTATAGGAGGCACACAGTTCACGGTATTCTGTTCATCCTGGTGCTACGAAGATATATCGTGATCTGAAGCAACATTTCTGGTGGAGGCAGATGAAGAAATACATTGTGGATTATGTGGTTAAGTGTCTTAACTGCCAGCAGGTTAAGTATGAGCATCAGAGGCCATAAGGCCTACTTCAGCAAATGCCCATTCCTGAGTGGAAGTGGGAGCGCATCACTATAGACTTCGTGGTTGGGTTGCCTCGGACCTTGCGGAAGGTTGACGCGGTTTGGGTCATTGTGGATAGATTGACCAAATCAGCGCATTTTATTCCGATGTGTACTACTTATACTTCTGACAGGCTAGCCCAGATTTACATTCGAGAGATAGTCCGGTTGCATGGTGTGCCAGTGTCCATTATATCAGATCGGGGTCCTCAGTTCACCTCGCACTTCTGGAGAACATTGCACAAAGAGATGGGTACTCAGATAGACCTCAGCACAACATTTTATCCACAGACTGATGGTCAATCGGAGCGTACAGTTCAGATATTGGAGGACATGCTCAGAGCATGTGTGATTGATTTTGGGGGTCAGCGGGACCAGTTCTTGCCTTTGGCCGAGTTTACTTACAATAAAAGTTATCAGTACAGCATTGAGATGGCTCCATTTTAGGATTTATATGGTCGGCGATGTCGTTCTCCAATCGGGTGGTTTGAGCCTAGCGAGGCTAAGTTATATGGCACGGACCTGGTGAGAGACGCCTTGGAGAAGATGAAGTTAATTCAGGAGAGGCTCCGCACAGCACAGCCCAGACAGAAGAGCTACACAGATCAAAGGGCACGTGACGTGTCATTTATGGATGGAGATAAGGTTCTGCTAAAGGTTTCGCCGATGAAGGGCATTATGAGATTTGGGAAGAAGGGCAAGCTGAGCCCGAGGTTTATAGGTCCTTTCGAGGTATTGAGGCGCGTTGGAGAGGTTGCCTATGAGCTTGATCTTCCTCCCCACTTATCGGGAGTCCATCCGGTCTTTCATGTATCCATGCTTCGGAGGTATCATGTCGACTTCTCTCACGTGGTTGATTTCAGCACTATTCAGTTGGATGAGAGATTGGGCTACGAAGAGGAGCCAGTTGCCATTATTGACAGACATGACCGCCAGTTGAGGTCCAAGAGAGTTTTTGCGGTGAAGGTCCAGTGGAGAGGCCAACCAGTTGAGGAGGCGACTTGGGAGTCCGAGGAGGACATGCGGAGCAGATATCCACACTTATTCAGCACTTCAGGTATGATTCTAGACTCGTTTGAGGACGAACGTTTGTTTAAGAGGTGGAGAATGTAACGACCCGACCGGTCGTTTTGCGTATTCGAATCCCGTTACCCTAAATAAGACTTCCTAAAGCGGCTTTTTGTGATTCATGACTTGCGGGGACAGGTGGTTCGGGATTCGGAAGTGTATAGGGTAATATAGGAACACTTGGTTCCTTAAGATTTGGCTTTAAGGCCAAGTTTGACTTCGGTCAACATTCGGAGTAAACGACCTCGGAATCGAGTTTTGCCAATTCCAGTAGCTTCGTATGATGATTTCAGACTTGTGTGTATGTCCGGAATGGGTTTTGGATGACCCAGGAGCGTTTCGACACCAAATAGCGAAAATAGAGTTTCCTTAAGTTCATAATTTGGTTTGGAACGTGTTTTTGAGTTATCAAGGTCTGAACGGAATTCTGAGACCGGGAATAGTACCGTTATGTCATTTATGACTTTCTTGCAAAATTTTGTGTCATTCCGAGTAGTATAGGTCGGTTCGGCGCATTGAAACCGAATTCAAGAACTTGAAAATTCTTAAGTTTGATTCTAGGGGTTTTGAGGAGTGATTTTGAGTTTTAGCGTGGTTTTGGATGTTCCGAAGGCTCGAGAAAGTCCGTAATATGATTTAAGACTTGTTGGTATATTTGCACGGGGGCTCGGGTGGGCCCAGGTGCCTCCCGGACACCAAACGGGGCAAAAAACCAGCAGTTTCAGCTGCTGGTGCACCAGGTCTGGTGTGACTGCAGGTGCGGTTGCCCAGGTCGCAGGTGCGAGACCGCTCCTGCGGTCTAGGACACGCAGGTGAGACTCATAGGAGGAAAGTCCTACCTTTGCAGGTGTGGACCCTTCTCCGTAAGAGCGGGTCCGCTGGTGCGGAATTTCTACTGCAGGTGCGATCCCCAGACTCCTTGCCAAAATCCGCAGGTGCGACCAATGGCTCGCAGGTGTGGTCCTCGAGCCGCAGGTGCGAGGTCACTGAAGGCAGTGGGCCCATTTAATTCGGGACTAAATCATTTTTCACCATTTTTTTCTCCTCCATTGGCGATTTTGAGAGCTTTCAAGAGGGTATTCGGCCTAGCTACTAAAAGGTAAGTAATTTCCATTTAAATGTTAGATTATTACACTAAATCTTAGGTAGATTAACACCTAATTAGTGAAAATCAAAGGGGTTAGGGTGAAAACCTAGGGTTGATAAACTGTAGGGAATTTCACCACTTTTCTACCATGAAATCATGTAAAAACTATATATTAATGACCCTTAGGCTATGGGTGAGTGTTTTCTTCGAAAATTTCCGGAATCCGAGCATGTGGGCCCGGGGGTGTATTTTGGGATTTCTTCAAGAAAGATGAATTAGCTAAGCTAGTAAGAGAATTTCATACTTTTGAGTGTATATTAACGTATTTATATAATATTTGACTAGTTTCGAGTCCTCGGGTGTAGAGTTTGGAATTTCGGGCGTGTTCTTGACCCGGGAAGTAGGTTCTACGCGAGGTGAGTCTCTTTTCTAACCTTTTAATAGGAAATTATCCCCATAGGTAATTATAAATGATTGAATAGTCCTTATTTGCGGGGGCTACGCACGCACGAGGTGACGAGAGTCCGTGCGTAGCTACTACTATGTTATGTCGGGTAGTCTTTAGGACTCACAAGCATGCTTATATGCCTTACTTGTATCCCTGCATGTGTTCCTAGGTGATTATTATCCTTGAAACTAGCATGAGAAAATGGAAGGTTACATTAAATCTTGTTGTTACCATGATTCTTGTCTTTCCAAGTATGAATTCCATATTTCCTGAATTTCCTGGAAATTCTGTGTATGTATACGAGCACCCGTGTCGCACGATCGATTTGTGAGCGGGGTAATAGATGCATCTATGGTTTGAGCCGTTCGACCCTTCGGCACTGCACATTTAAATTTTCGCATTGCTTCGGCCGTACGCCTCGGCATACTATATGCTATTTATTTGACTGAGAGTCTTATTAATATTGTCAAATGAATTGTTCTATGTGTTAGGGGGCCTTGGACTTGTATTAATGTTGTTATTTGACACTTGCGGTAGGTGGTTGTTCATATACTTGATATTCCATGTCTGATTTCCATAATTGCTAATCCTGATTAAACCTGTTTAATTATATTATTGCTAATGATCCTAGTGAGTAATACGTCTACCTCTCGTCACTACTTCTTCGAGTTTAGACGGGATACTCAGTGGGTACATATTTGTTTATATGTACTCATGCTACGCTTCTGTACTTAATTGTACAGGTTCTGAGGTTGGTGCATCTGGTTATCATACTGGAGCGTGATCGTGAGAGTACTTACTGGACTAGACTACATGGTGAGCTGCTCTTCCCGGCGTTCCTCAGCAGCACTGTGGAGTTTCTATTATTTTTGAATATTTTTGTCTACCCCTTTCAGACAATTGTATATTTATTTTCTCTACTTTGTATATTCCACCAGTCGCCTGTGGACTTGTGACACTAGGTCTTGGCACGCGTAGTTGGTTTTTCTAATATTTTTGGCGACACTACATATATTGGCAACGATATTTTGAGTTCATTTAATCAAGTTGCATCACTTGACCGTTTTCTTTAAATGATTCTAAATCTAAAATTTGTCAAGCACTTAAACATTTAAATAAGTAAAGTAATCTCGCTAGTAAACTGATGTTGGCTTGCCCGACTCCGGTGTTGGGCGCCATCACGATCTGAGTTGGAATTTGGGTCGTGACAATGGGCTTATATTATGGCAATAGTTGCAGTTCCGATCTTGTTGGTTATGCCGATGCTGGGTATTTATCTGACCCACACAAGGCTCGATCTCAAACAGGTTATGTGTTTACCTGTGGAGGCATTGCCATATCTTGGCAATCGACTAAGCAATCAATCGTAGCTACTTCATCTAATCAAGCTGAGATAATTTCTATTCATGAAGCAAGTCGAGTATGCGTGTGGTTGAAGTCTATAATACATCTTATTTGAGACAAATGTGGTTTGAAGTGTGACAAACTACCCATGATATTGTATGAAGATAATGCAGCATGCATAGCCCAATTGAAGGGATGATTCATAAAAGGAGATAGGACAAAGCACATTTCACTAAAGTTACTTTTCACACATGATCTTCAAAAGAATGGTGATATCAATGTGCAACAAATTCGTTCAAGTGATAATATGGATGATTTGTTCACAAAATCTCTACCGACTTCAACCTTCAAGAAGCTAGTGTACAAGATTGGGATGTGAAGGCTCAAGGATGTGAATTGATGCTCTAATGAGGGGGAGTTAGTGTGTGTTGCACTCTTTTTCCCTTACAAGGTTTTGTCCCACTGGGTTTTCCTTGCAAGGTTTTTAACGAGGCAACCAAAAGGCGCATTTCTAAACATGTGTACTCTTTTTCCTTTTCTAGAATTTTTTTCCCATTGAATTTTATTTTAGTTAAGGTTTTAACGAGGCACATTATTTATTGAATAGAAATTCAAGGGTGGGTGTTATAAATAGAATTCTATTTAGAGTGAATGTCTATCTCTTAGAGAGTTTTACTTTGTGGCTAAGTCATTTTTTCCATCTAAATAGAGGGGTCTTACTCTATTGTAAATCATCCAAAAATTCAATAAGAATTTCCTCTCTTTTTCCGCAATATTGTTATTCTTCTTTTATTGTTTCATAACATCATTAAATTATTGCTTCATTATGTTTTTAATCTTCGTGTTATTTGACCGAACATACGTTAACTTCAATTAAACCATTTGTACAGGTTGGGTCCCTAAGCTAACGATAACTAACTGAACTTCAAAAGTTTAATAGAATCTTAATCTCTTAAAATAGAAAATTAGATAAATAGTCGAAAGGAGCAGAACTTGAGGAAGACTCCTCTTTTTATCCGCCAAACCCGCTACTGATGATCATATTTATGGTAAAATTTCACAAATGGTAATATAATTCTGATTCCCTTTTTTTCCCACAAAAATCATGTAATTATTTTCTCATATAAAAATCATAAAATTTTTACTAACTTACACACAAATTATAGTGGCCGAAAAATATAACTTTTTATTAGTATTTTCTTATTTCAAGATTTTTTATTTTTTATTTTCAATCTAATAAATAATGATCTAATTAAAATAGGAATGACTCAATCGGATCTAATCCACCGGATCCAATAGCCACACATATAAATTAAACTAATACTAAAAGTGACCTTCAAAACACAATACTTCTGTCTTTTATTTTCCTTTTCAAGATCTCCATTCAAATTGATAGCATTTTTGTTTTAGCGCTCTGTAATTATGCCTTTTATTTTATTTTTTTGTGAGAATCCCATGCATTCCAAACTAATTTTTTTGTGGTGGAAGAATTTTACTTCTAGTATTATTTTAATTTATTATATAGGTATTGGGTCAGGTTGAATTGCATGGGCCACTCCTATTTTAAGGGAAAAATATAGAATTGACCAGTTGGCCGAAAGTAGTTGTATTCGCTAGCTAAATATATATATATATATATATATATATATATATATATATATAATTGTTGGTTATTATTTTTTATAGAGGTTAAAAATATATATTT